>OMLC01027682.1:1093-13293 GCA_900302585.1 Regalecus glesne | reverse complement strand
CAAGAGCAAGTCATATGTGTGGCTATCCAGGCTTTCTTTAAGACCCCCTTGGGCTTTCATGGCTCAGAGCTATTCAGCGTCCATGGTTTTTCTTGACTCATATTGTCGGAAATATCCTTCTAAGTAGTTTATCACATCTTGTGTCTCTTTGCAGTTTCTAACCCTTGCACTCTTCATTGCTTTTGGATGCATGTGATGATGCTCTCTCAATTTAAATATGAGAATGAGAACAAGTAGGAAGATCCTAAAAATGAATGTACTTTCTCAGATTAACTCATGCTCAATAAGCCAGGCAAGGAAATCACACAAAGTTGAATCTGTTCTTCTGATCATCTGGACACAATTTTTATGGGGAGAAATGTTTCATCCCTCATGTACGTGGCTTCTGTCTCAACTGACTAGAGGCATCCCCACCCTTATAAACAATACAGTGGCATAACTACTGAAAACAGTGACGCTATATGCAAATAGATGTAACCAGTAACCAGGGTTTCAATAGAAATGTGTACTGTTCACATAGGATTGTGGAATGGTTCCAATCACAGCATTGTGTGATGGCGATAGTATTGTACTCAACAGCAAGAAATAATCCAGTTTGACACGGAGGCAAATTTTCCTGTTCTTTTCTGTGCATCACTTTCCCCACACATTCTCACAAAATATGCACACATCTGCAAAAAACAAAAAAAAACAGGATAGTTTGAGTCCCCCCCCCCCAAAAAAAAGGAGTGCAGAACTTGTGCACAACTGAATCCTTATCAGGAATGCTGAACTTCTATAAGTAGAATCCCCTTGAGGCCTACGCATGGAACTCTGGTCCTGCACGTACTGGTCGGCCCTCCCCAACCTCTTACTGTGGCCTCCCCAAAGTAGCCAGAGAGGCACCCAGAGTTTGGCCCGGAGCATGGCCCAGTACTGAGTCTGGCTGGAGGCCAGGAGGAGGCTGCAGGGCGGAGTGGAGGAGAGACTGGTGGCAGCGATACCCATCACTCAGCATGAACAAGGCTGGTCCCAGCAGGCGGCCAACTTGTAAGGCCTGATTCTAATGTAGAGCCATCTTGTTGGTCTGACGTGGCTTCTGGCCTCAGACCAAGTAGCCCAACTGGATAGCAGTGCCCCTTGACCCTGTGTGTCCAGTCGTAGTGCTGCTTGATTAGATGCTGGTGTCTGTTGAGAGAGACTTTGGCCTGTGCCTGAGGGCTGCCTGCTGCAGGTGCTGCCATGCCTTGTACCTTGAGTCTGTCCAAGTGGCAGTTCTCAACCCTGCATAAGGCTCCCCTTGTGATGTGCCAGCTGGCTCTGCAGTGCATCGGGATTTGGTTGAGTGCCGTCTGAAACACAAACCCCTGAGCCAGGTGTGCCCGGATGTCATTCTTCAGTCTCTGATTGAACCGCTCAATTGCTCCATTTCCTTGTTGTTTGTAGTGCGCCATGTGGATATGTTTTATTCCTCTATCCCGGACATCTGTAGAGACCAACTGGGGCCCATTGTCTATAGTGATGGCATAAGACGTCCCCCAATGTACAAACAGGCCTCCAAGATGTCTGTGATGGACCGTGTGGGGCCATTGATAAAATGTGAAAGTAGGTCATCAACTACATAGTTCCTCCCGGGGATTTCATTTCATAATCACATGGCCTCAGGCGCTCCCCCCATCTTTGCAGAGGCGGTGTTTTATGGCTAGAGTCCAATGCTGTCAGCAGTGTGGTCAGAGCCTGATGGTCCATTCGGAGGATGAAACAGCATCCATAGAGGGACAGATGCCACCCAAAACACAGGCGAGCATGAGGTGCTCACCTACAGATTAGCACCAGTCTGCTGGTGTTAAGGCCCTGGAGGCAAAGGCCACATGTCTCTCTGCCTCATCCTGTACCTAGGACCGGACTGTTCCAAACGCTGAGACATCACAGGTGACAATAGTTGGGCTGTGGATTGAAGTGGGCCAAAACGGGGGGTGTTGTGATCTGGGCTTTAAGTGTTTTCACAACCTCTGAACACGCTATGGTCCAGTTCTGTGCCTCCTCTTAAGCAGCTGGGAGGAGGTTGCGGTGGTCTGTGAGTAGTGGGGCAGGAAAGGGAGGTAGTAGACCATCATGCCTAAAAAGCAGGTCACTTGGGAGGCTGAGCTGGGCTCCAGGATCCTATGGATGGATTTGACATTTGACCTCAGGGGGACAATCCCCTTGGCTGAGAGATGGAACTCTGTGGCTGGGGCTGCAGAGCAGTATTTTTCCTCATTCAATGTCAGTTTGTTCTCCAGAAGGGTCTGGACCACCCTCTGGAGGGGCTTATCGTGTGTCTTCACGTCCGGAGTGTGAGACACAATGTTATCGAGGAAGACGGCTACATTAGGGATGCCAGCCGAGATGGACTTTCTGAAAGGAGCTAGGGGCGGAGCTTAACATGAATGGCAGTCGAATGTATCGTAAAACGCCGGCAAAGACAGAGAGGTCCCCGCCATCTGGATGGAGTGGAAACTGCAGATAGCCCACATGCGGGTTGAGCTTTGTGAACACTGTCAACCCATAAAAGTGTGTGGGGAGCTCTTCAGAGGAAGGCGAAGTCTATCTGTCTGGACTCTCTGCCTTATTCACCAGGTGTTGGTCAACGTAGATCCATATTCCCCTCGATTTTTGTTTTGGCAATGGCCCAATTTGAGATCCAGGGGGCAGCGTTGACTGGTTCGATAATGTCCATATCCACGAAAGAGTGTCCAGAGCTCAGGAGTGACGACTTTCAAGATGAAGGGAATTATGTGCAGGGGCTAGATGACAGGTCACAGGATTAACCAGAGGCCTCTGGAGGAAGGCTGTGAGACAGCCCAGGCCTTCAAACAGTGTTGGCCACTCTTACCACCAGGTGGAGGTGATATGATGAATGTCAGAGCCAGCATCATCCTTAACCATGAACCCCAAACCTTGGAGATGCAGTGAATAGGAATATTTATACTGGAATTGAGTAGAGGTGTAGCCACACTGGTGCCCATTGATAGGAGGAGAGTAACGTCAGCTTTGAAACAGCAAAGTTGTAGACTCGACAGCAGCCTCAACTTGCAGCACTATTTCCACTGTTCTACTTAAAGTCCGATTGTCCAATTCAAAAGACAGTCTTTCCCTAGTCCTCTCACAGGATATTACCTCGACAAGTTAGTCTCAAATAATCTGATCCTGCAGTGCCCCATCGTCACACAAGCATGCTGTGTCTTTTAGATTAGTCACAGAGCTCCAAAGAGACTCATCGGGTAGCTGCAGCCACTTTCGGATTTTTCGACATCAGATTAAAATCTTTTGTTCTTCGATGAAGTGGTTTGTCAGGAGCATGACTGTCTCTTCATGTGTTTCAGACACACCCAAACTGGGAAAAGAAATCTTTCTCCCTCTATACTGAAACAGTGGTGAAGGAGAGCCATTTTCCTCTTTTCTCAAAAATATCCCTGTAGCCCAAAGTATCCAGGTACACTGTCAAGCTCTCCAGCCATGATCCCCATGGAACTGGAGGTTCCCCGGGGATAGCAAAGAAAGGTGGAGGTGGGGGTAGATTGAACACAGCCATCCTCATTCCAATATTGGGTTTAAACAGTGAGAAGTAATTCCGTTTGACACCGAGGTGAGGTTTTCTGTTCTTTACTGCTCTCTTCACACATTCTCACAATGCATCCACTCACCCCTGAAAAGCCCAGTACAGTAAGTGTATACATCAGACATATGTAGTCTAAGCCCCCCCCCCCGGGATTATGGTTCCCTCTTCATTTAGATGTTCTCTTTGACCCCCTGTTCAAACCAGCCGTCCTCCCTTACAAGGACGTGCACACCCTCATCCTTGAAAAAGTGGCAACTGGCCTGTTGATGGGTGTCGGCTTCAGAATCCCAGCCTGACATGTTAGGTCTCCTGTGTTGTCCCGCCCTCTTGACTAACGTCTGTTTGGTTTCCATGATCTACAAGTCGGGGCAATCCTCCCGGCACTCAGCAGCATACACCATATTTCTGTTTGTGCCAGGGGTACCTGATGTGGACCATGTTTTGGTGCAGTGTGTCGAGACACGGTGAGACACGGTATTTAGAAAATACGTGTCTCAACTGCTCTAAAAGTCCCGTCACATACAGAATCATCCACTAGCTTACGCTAAGACAACTGTTGTGCTTCTTCTTATTGGCTGGTGTACTGTTTGGGAGGCTTCCGGGCTTTGACAAAAGCCAAGTTAGGACAACCACACTTAATCAGGGCCTGTTTTAATGTGAGGTTTCTCCCCATCCCTGGCAGCTGTGTTGGTAGAGACATTATCGGCTCAGTGGTACAGAGTCATGACAACTCCTCGTTTGTGCTCCTGAAGCACAATGAGTCAAGGCTTAAGTACAGATCAGTAACAGTATCCATCCATCCATTGTCAACTGCTTATCGGAAATCGGGTCGCTGGGGAACTGGAACTTCTCTCAGTTCTCATTGGGCGAAATGCTGGCATCAGTATGTTTTTCTCAATAAACGTTGTGTCCAGGTGGACTGATTCTGGATTCAATGAATTTATGGAGTTATATAAAAATCATCCTTCTCGATCATCACTTGTGACTCACTAGATGTGTGTGGTGGTGTCTGTAACCATAGAGACACCATCCTCCTCCTGTATGCTCTTGTTTTTCTCATCTTGCTGTATACAGGACACTTTGGGGCATTAACCTCTGAGCAGCCAGACTCAATAAAGACATAGCAAATCAGGTGCCAGCTCCAGATAGTAAACAAGAGGAAGCTACAACAATGGCAGACACAGTGCCGAAGAGGCACAAATATAGCGAGGCGAAACAACAAGCGGGCAAGGCTCGTTCTGAAACGAGTGTGAATCTGGGGTTGAGAGAGGGATGAAAAGTGACTTGGAGTTGATCGGTACACTGCCATGTGTTTAGCTAACTGCGGTCAGAGGGTATGTCCTTCTGCTATCATTGAGTCAGGGGGAGGGGCCAACTTTGAATGTTGCATTTATAAACCACAATGTAACAAATGCTACTCCTTCTACCTACTTACATATATACATGTACATACATACATACATACAGGATTTAGGTACATAGTTACAGAAGTGCCTTCTGACCACAATGCCAGCTAAAATCCAACAAATATGCCAGGATTACAGGTGATATTAAATGAAAACGTTTAGGCCATAACCTGCAGAACCTGCCTTGTTTACTATAATGAAGCTTATCCAAGAGACAGATGGATCAGATAACATCCCTGCTTTGTCCTTCACCTGTCCTGGTATGTTTTACAGGGTATGGATAGTACAGAGAGGGGAAGTGCAGTCTCTGCTGTGGTGAGGCTCTACCAGCGTTATGTCTCGCCCCTTCCTTTTCGGGTATTTTGAGTTGTTACTCTCACTCTCTGTTGTACGTCACAGCCCTCCATTCTGTTTGACAACCTTTAAGATTCAATTTAGGCTTCTTGGAAATGCTTTGGATAAGATTTCGATATGCAAAACGGTGAACTTTGTTAAGAACTGATGACTTTTTGTTTCCCTACTGATTTACTATGAGAGGAAACTTTTTTTTCATTTCTTCACAAGAAAGAAGAAGGGGTATCAATTTTAAAAGATAAACTGATACCAGTAAATGATGGATATACATTACGTGTATCATTTCAAATATCTCCAGAAGTCATGATGTGATAAAACCATGTAATAGCCTGCTCTTAACCTGACACTCAGATTGACATTCACTGTCTTACAAGACAGGCCACATTTCTGTGCCATTGCACACGCTGACAGGCTTAAGGACATTTGTTATGCAAGGCTGCTGAGTACAATAGGGAAGGAGGTGCTTACAGAGTACGGGGCTGTTCGGCCAAAGACAGATGGTTATTTCTGTAGCCACAACAAGTCTCAGTCCAAAAAAAAAGGTGTGCATGGGTGTGAGTTAAGTACAGTATACCTCCCATAAGGAGCTCCAGACAACCATAAGAGGAAAACTAATCTCTTTAAGAAGTACTTAATTTCCGCCTCGCCACATTGAATCATATTTCTTTCTCCTATATCAAATCCTCCCACATAGTTTATATAAAACTCTGTTTTCTAACCAGGAAGTCATCCTGAGATTATGAATATCAGGAAGGAATGGCAAAATCATTAACAATTATCTCAGGAGATAGCTTTGTTGCTTCACAGCAAGAAGGTCCTGGGTTTGAATCCTGCACCAGGTCCTTTCTGTGTGGAGGATGCATGTTCTCCTAGTGTCTGGCTGAGTTTCCTGCAGTTTCCTACCGCCATCAGAAAGACATGAAGAGACCGCATGTACAAATTGGCTTGGAGCTATAATCTACGGTGACACATTGAATGGGGACACTAATGTAAAAAGCTGCACATAGTCCCATATTAAAACCCACCTCTCTCTCATTAGCTCTTAATGCTGATGATTTATTATACCATAATGTCTTTCTGATGCTTCTGACCATTGCAGGTCCTCAATGACTGCTTTTCATAATGTTAAAAATTGAGAAATCAAACTTCCTCCTCATTTTTGCACTCATGGCAGGACTCTCTCATAAAACATATCTATTTAAACCATTTAGAACAATAAAATCCTTCATAAATGTACATTTAATGTGAAATGTACAATAGTTTCCAACTACCCACTAGATGCGTTTACCACTAAACCAATTGTCAAAAGACGAATCTCTCCGGTCAGACTACATCAGGGATTTCAGTGTAGCAAATGCTAATATTTGAATTAAAATGAAAAACTTGACCAACTCAAAGGGACAATAGAGAATTACAAAATAAAGATAGCTCATTGCAACTTTAATGTCAGACAGTTTACGGGCTGCTATCTGCTCAGATTCAACTAGTGTGCCTGTCAACTCAGTAAACTTAAGCTCCCATGCCGAAAAGACATTGGAGCTCCTTACCACAAGCATATCACTATACCAGGAGCTCTGCATACAAAGTAAATTATTCAGCATTGAGACGCTCGGTCCACCATCATCTGAGCTCTTCAGACCATATAAACCAGTCATGATAAGTCTCCTGAGAGTGTACCTTTGTGAAAACACTTTTTGGCCTCAGGCTAGACGTCATTATCTGTGTACATGACTCATCATTGTTGTATGCACCCTACTTGGCTTGTTTTGCCAGCAGGATAATAAAGAACAAAAACACAAAAAGTTATTTAATTTATTATGATTTCCTAGTTGAGTGTATTTCTGTTTACCGTACTCTTGGTTTTGTTAAATAGAAAGTCAGACTGACATGATGGGACCTGGTTAGTGGTCTTGAGTCAGCTCCACTTGTCTCTGACATTGGTTGCTAGCCTAAATAATGTACACATGAACTGTACAGACTAATCCTACTTGAGCAGCACTCTGATGGGCACTTGCCCTCGGTTTTATCCATTTCCTCCCTATCAGCTAGTGTGCACTAATCCGACAGACATATGTCAAATACAAGGATTGATAGCATTCATTAAATATATCATAGCTATCTAATTGACCTAAGACTAGTGTTTGACAGTACTATAAAGTCTCGATAAATCCTAAAGCATGTTTTGGAGTTAGATACATGTCTTCATGTCTTCTGGCTGATGAAACACATTCATACGCCACAGAACATTTCAACACTAAGATCATTTTGCTCTCAAATTGCTCCCGATGAAAAACAAACTGCAGCTCAAATCTGGCCCATTTCTACACAGCCTAGTTCTTCAAATCAGCCAAAACACATTTTCTGAATTCCGATTTCTGTCACTTTCAAATGAAAGCGGCATCTAGTCTTTACAGTGAGTATCTTATGTTGCTACCACGGCACAGATTGGTGACGTTGGCTGGCTTGTATCACCACTATGTACACTAGTATAAATGGGGTACTAATGGAGGCGTGGTAAAGGTGAACTTAAGTTGTGGGGAAAAATGACTGATGGAAGTCAGTGGAAAGACAGAGCCGCTGGTATTACTGCTGTTTTTATTAAGGGACCCTGTGTCGCTTTTTTAAAACAATGTCACCGTTCGATGTGCCGCACAAGATTAGCTTCAAGCTAATTCACATCTTAAGTCGGTGCATGTCTTTTTGATGGTGGAAGGAAACCGGAGCACCCGGAAGAAAACCAACACAGTCAATCACAAAGGTGGTGTGGGCAGATCGCAATCAAAAAATAGACCTCAGCCTATCAGCCATCCCGTCACTTGATTGACATACATGGCAGCCAATCAGATGACACCTGACTTGTCACCCTGCATGCTCAAACCTCAGGGCAAAGTGTAGTAGCTCGTATGCTAAAAAAGTGTGAGCACCCCTGCTTTAAATCAACCAAAAACTTACCAACAATTAACTTAAACCACTGAATAGCCAGTGTTGGGATTAAGACTTGTGAAAGGGTTTGGCGCTGTTAGAAAAACGCCATTTGCTGTTCATTAGCGTGTGCAAGTCATTTCAGGATGGTCCGTCTGGACTGATATCGTATACAGTTGAACAGAACTTGATGTAAACAATGAAACAAAATGAAAAACCAGAATCCCCCCCTCTGGGTTGAAATGTTCACCATTGCTGGATTTCTGACACCGCTCTGGCCACCATAACAGTAACAGAGATTTTGACACAGTCTGATGACATCAGTTTGCAGAAGTTAAACAAGACTGCAAAATGTCAAAGAGTCAGAGGTGCATCTCCATAACCACTGGTCTTAGACACAAGTCCATTGCTGTCCTCACTCTTCACCCCACAATTCATCACTTTTCAAAAGTATGCACTGGGACAAGCTGAAGCCATGTAATACGTTACCCTTTAAAGAGTCTACTCAGCAACTGGTTTTAGTACAGGCCTTCTGTAAATGCTTAGGGGGGCCATGGTAGCTCAGGGGTAGAGCGTGCACCTCAGGAACTGACCAGCTAGAGGCAGCGGGTTCAAACCCGCGGTGGGGTGTCAGGAAGTGCATCTGGCCTTAATCCCCCAAGCTTCATCTAAATCTATGTCCACCTCCCACAATGTAGGGACTAATCATGCCACGTAAAATGGACCTCTCACTGTAAATGTTCAAATGCACCAACTATGTGTATTCTGCCTCGCTATGCTTATGTCCAAGGTATCACATACCTACAACAAACTACATCAAACTCAAGCATAATATAAAGAGGAGCGTAAACTTCCGTCCACTTGCTCGGTAGCTAAACACTACGGATTTCTGAGACTTAAGTTTTCGAATGGAGAGTCCATTGACTTCTGCTGCTCAGACAAGGAAGTCCACCGGATCTCTAAATGTTTGGTGTTTGTATCCAAAACTGATGTTGCACAGGCTGCTCAGTGGAAGCAAATTATTGTTTGAAGTAGAGTTGTTTTTTTTCATGGAAGTAAGCCCCCAATTACAGGCTGTTGATAACTACTTAGACTGCCATGTATGAGTTCTTCGATCATGGATGGTTATCTTAAGAAACACCACCATTACTTAGTGAATAGCCTATACTTTTGGATTCAAGGCATATGGTATTTGAACTTACTATGGCAGAAATTAAGCTCATTATTCCTTTGTAACAATAAGCATAATAATGATGATAGTAATTATAATAAAACTTATTATTATTGTTATTACTATTGTTGTTATTATCATTTTAAGTGGTCATTGCTGGTAATATTTGGATTTGAGTCTAGCTTTAAGAAGTCCTCTGTAAACGGAATATATAATCACCTGTATAGAGTCAAGTCCAGTCCATTTAACTTGTATAGCCCATTATCCCAAATCCCAAACATGCCTATATATACATCTGGAGATTGCTATGTTGTCATTCTATGCGAAGTACCCAAGAGAGCTACGACGCCGAAGTCAAACTCCATGTATGTGAAAATGTACATGCCCAATAACCTGATTGTGCTATCTGTGTTTTATGAGCAGACAAATCAGAAGCCCTAACGTGTGCCAGGGAGCCATTCCCCACACCATCACACCGTACGGCCTGTATGGTTAACACCTAACAGGCTGGCTCCATTGACTCCTGCTGTTTGCACCAGAATCTGATCCTTCTGTGAGCATGATGCAAAAAGATCCTGGATTCGTATGACCAGGCGACCGATTTCCAATTCCTCAACAGTCTAGGTTTGATGGTTCTGTACCCACTGGAGACACCCTTTCCTATTGTTCACCGACAACACTAATACCTGACATGTTCTACGGCTGTTGGAACCCATTCAAAGAAAGTCCAAATGACTGACACATTCTGAGGTGACATTCTGCACACCCGTGTTGAATTTAGATGTGATTTGTGACTGGTCTGTTTGCTTGCATGATTCTTGCCATTCTCCTTTCACTCCTCAGACCCAAAAGCTGCTGATCACAGGTAGTTTTTTTTGCTTTTTGCGTCATTCTCGGTGAACTCATGAGAAAGCCGTGTATGAAGCGCCACGGATGACAGCCATTTGGTGAATGCTAGAACTAGCACAGCTAGCGACAACCTCGGGCCTCATTCTAAGTCACCAAGGTCACTAGTTCAGCTCATTCTGACATTCATTTGAACACCAACTGATGCAAGGCATGAAAGTCTGTGTGATTTGCACCACACACACACACACACACACACACACACACACACACACACATCATGTGACACATGACGTGTTGGGATGTACCATTAGTGTGAAGGTGGGTGGGGTAAATGTGTATTTGGAGTTACTGGCAGCTCAGTGTATTTATTTATTGTGCAGTCATAGCTTAAGCTAAAAAGTCTACAACACAAAACTCATGGTATAAAACGTATGTAGATAAACAGTCCTAGCAGGAGCTGAATCCCCAACAGAAGCAGTATTCACATAGTTGTTAAATTTCTTACCATTCCTTCATTTATCAGTTTGGAGTTTTTATTTCATTCTTAAATGAATTGGGTTGATGGCTATTTTCAGCCAGACTTTAGGTATGAAGGTCGAACCCTCCCCGCCCCCCTCATCCTCATCCCTTTAGCCTTAGCAAAGTTGTTGTGGCCCAAACACAACCCCTGCTCGGCCTCTTGTATGTAATTGTGGTGGGGTGTGTTTGGGTTATCCTGTAATTTGCACGGTGCCTCTTGTCTGGAGCTGAACAACGAACAGGGAGAGCCTTTACTGGCCTCCGATGACTGTAAATATGGTTGTTTAGATGAGCCTGATGACGGAGTGCGTTATTTTCAAATTATGACAGTGGGGACACGTTATCTAGGGTGTTCATCACAGAGGATGAGGGAGAGCCGGAGTGTTTCATGGCAAATGATGGGACAGAGTTGACATGGTCCCAGCGATGAATTGGTTGGGTTGGTTGGAAGGCAGCATTCAATTGTTTTTCCCATGAGTACATGCACCTTCCTGCTTCTGTTGAGACCGGAGTCGCTCCCTGTCATCTATTGTAAGCTTACAAAGAAACTCCATCGGAAAAACCCCTTCTGTACCTGGGTCACTTTCCTCACTCCTGAAGACATCTCCTCTATGCACTGTGCTCCTGTCATGAAGAAGCAGCTTTCTCTCTCAACTCTTTTCCCTCTCCTCACTCTAAACCTGTGCCTTCCAGCTCCTGTCCCAGGGTCCCGTAGCACCCGCAGACAGATGTTGATGTTCGCCTGTTTATCTGGTCTAAACACTTTTAATGCAGATGATTAGAGCACATTTTCTGAATATGGATGTTAAACAAACTAACCCAGAATGTGGTTATACTGTAAAATGTAGAAAAGTTGGAAGCTAGAGGCTTCATTTATCCATCCATACATCCATTGTCAACAGTTTATCCGAAGTCAAGCCTCGGGGCTTCATTCATTAAAACTTTAAGATTTGCGATTGTATGTACAAACAAAAATATGTGTTCTCAGTGTAATGGAGTCAATATTAACTTTAAATTGTTTTCCTATAATCACACAAAATACATGCAAAGAGGTGGATCGGCAACCTGTCCAGGTAGGTTGCCCACATTTCACCCAACAAGTGTTGGGATAGGCTCCAGCATGGCTCCGTGAACCAACTTTGGATAAGTGATTGGTGATGGATGGATGGACGTGTGAATACTTTTAACCGGTCATGTTTAACCTCCAGATTAAATAAGCACATTAATTGAGGCATTTGGGCCCCCTAGTTTATTTGTACCCCACTATTTATATATACATATATATATACATATATGTGTGTGTGTGTGTGTGTGTGTGTGTGTGTGTGTGTGTGTGTGTGTGTGTGTGTGTGTGTGTGTGTGTGTGTGTGTATACACACACACACACACATAGTTGTAT
>OMLC01027677.1:1305-22017 GCA_900302585.1 Regalecus glesne | reverse complement strand
CACCATGAGTGTGGACATTCGGTGGCCTCATCCCTTGATTCGAGTGAGATTTTAGCTGATCTACATCTGACTGAGGATGGAGAACTCATCAGATCCAACGTGTCTCACATTTCTCATTCCTCTGTTTTTGGGGAGTTTCAATCATACAAGAATCATTTCAGCTGAAAGTAAAACATCACTGAGGGCTTCCAGCAACTGTCAGACACCCTGAGGGAAGTCAGTTTCATCTCATGAGCCAGAATCGTCAAAACACCCAACAGTGTAAGTCCTTTATCCAGACACCAGGTCGGTT
The DNA here is from genome assembly GCA_900302585.1 of Regalecus glesne. Lineage (NCBI taxonomy): Eukaryota > Metazoa > Chordata > Actinopteri > Lampriformes > Regalecidae > Regalecus > Regalecus glesne. The sequence continues at coordinate 21,725 of OMLC01027677.1, read as the reverse complement.
ATTCCCCTTTCCCTCGCCAGCCAGCCAAGCGAGCGAAACGCACTCTCCACTCATGAAACACCAAAATCACTCGTTGACACGCAGCAGCTTTTAAGACCAAAGCTCACATTTAGTCTTCATGTTGGCTGGATGGAGCTAGAACACAAAAGGTTCCATAACTTTCACTACTTTGCTAATCAATGAGACCGTTTGCAAATGCATATATACTCTCTTAAGGAAGGTAAACTCACTCACATAATCGACTAAGAGACATGACAAGTGCAAAGTCAACCTGCCCGACAGACCTGCTGTCCACCTCAAGAGTAGAAGCCCAATGAGAACAAAACTAGGGCTAGAGGTCCCTTTATTCAGGTCACTATGTTGAGGAGGTGGACAGGGACTTGGATGGATCATGAGGGATTAAGGACAGATACCCTTCTTGATGCCCCGTGGTGGGCTTGAACCTGCAGCCACTAGCTCATCAGTTCTAGAAGCATGCACGCTACCACTGAGCTACTTTGGCCGTGGAGAACAAAACAGGACTAACGTGGAAATAACCCAACATTGAGGTGGACAGGGAAGACGTGCAAGGGATTTCTTAATAATCGGCCCAAAATGGTGCCCCAAGTGTGAGATACGGCTCAAATACATGAATACACAAGCGCTTACCATTCGTTTGCTGTGTTCATTTGAGCTTAAAGCTGCATTGTGTAGCCTTTCAGAGACCGTATCATCCCCGACCATCTTGTGATCGCAGCTATTTGTCTCTGTGCATGAGCTGGGTCACGAGGCATTTGTGGATGATACAATCACAGAAATTCCACAAGTGGTGGCTTTAAAGGTGTGGCTCACAGTGAAATGAGCAGACAAGAACAGTGCATCCCAGTCGACGCACATGTGTAGGGTAGTGGAGCAGATTTGGCCCTCTGATAGACACCAGTAAGTGGAAGTGGCTGTCAAAGCATTCCCTGCTTTATAGCTCCCACTCTGGTGAAAACACAGATGTTAATGCAAACTGAAAGGCCACGATGTTACAAGGTTACTGCAAACCAATGAAAACACCCCGGGCCTCACAGCAGAAGAGGAAAAGACGAGGACATCTTTTAGCCAGAATTTGCCTTCAGATGACTGAGATTCCCAGATGCAAATTGAACTGGAAGCCCTCGGTAACTCATTCCGACCATCATTCCATGCAGTGAGACATGAACAACCAGATGAGAGCGTGGAGAAAAGGTTGCAGTCATACTTGGGAGCTCTATGCCAGGGAACGGTGTCTGATTCTTGCTGCCTGCATTAGGATGGTACAGGATACAAAACGGTAAAGTTAGACTTACCAGCAACACCGGAGCAAGGTGCATCCGTTACACAGAACACACAGTAAACTGGTTAAGTTGTGCAATGAAAGATAAAGTAGAAATAGGAGATCATTTCATTGTGGTGCCATTACACGAGTATAATGTGAAATAAGCCATATGATGATGATGATATGACAGATGGAGGGTGAAAGTACAGTTTGGCAGGAGGTGCGACATTTGCTTACCGATTCTAAAATGAATATGTCAAAAGAGCTACCAACTCAATATAGAAAGGAAAAGTAGGATAGGATGAGAGGCTGAGCACAGAGGAAGACAGAGGAGCTGCTAGCTGAAGAGACAGAAACACAAGCCAGATGGAAAAACGGGGCGGGACACTTGTCGTTGTGTGCAGTATTTCACAGTTGGCTGTGGCAATGTCTTGGTGAAGGGCTGGGATGGGCTTAGACAATATGGACTAGGAGAAGTTTTGTGTGCACCTGCACCTTCTTATTCAAGCAACTAATCGGTCAACCATGCAGCAGCACTGCAACGCATAAAATCACGCTGATACGTGTCAGGAGCATCGGTTAATGTTCCCATCAACCTCCACATTGGGGAAAACCATGTCATTTCAAAGGTTTCAACCATGTCATGACAGTTGGTGTCAGATGGGCTGAGTTGAGTATTTCTCTAACTGTTGAGGTCCTGAAAGTCTCTAGTTACCTCGGATTGGCCTTAAAAAAGAGAATCCAATGTGGGGTACTTCTATAGTTATGCAGACGGAAATGACTTGTTGATGAGAGGTCAATGGAGAATGACTGGTTCGAGCTGACAGGCTACAGTAACTCAGATAACCACTCTGTGCAAATGTGGGAGGAAAAAAATCTCAAACTCCACAATATGTCAAGCTGTGAAGCGAATGGTTTTCAATAGCAGAAGACCACGATGGTTGCTGCTTCTATTAGCCAAGAACACAAAGTGGAGGCTACAATGGGCACAGCAGACTCAACTCTGGGGAGTTGAAGACTGGAAAAACATACCCTGGTCTGATGAAGCTTGACTTTTGCTCAGGCACACAGATGAGAGGGTTAGAATTTGGCACCAACAGCATGAAACCATGGACTCAGCCTGCACCATGTCAACAGTCCAGACTGGTGGCAGTGGTGAAATTGTGTGGTGAATGTTTTCTTGGCACACTTTAGGCTCATTAATACCAATCATCACTTGAATACCACTTTCTGACCATATGCATCCCTTCATGGGCACAATATACCCATCTTCTATCGACTACTTCTGGCATGATAAGGCACCATGTCATCCAACAGAACATCTTCGGGATATTGTAGAATGGGAGATCCATAGCATCAACATCCAGCTGACAAATCTGCAGACATCGTGTGACACAAGCATGTCCACATGGACCAGAGAATCTTAAAGAAAGTTTTCCAAGCCATCCAATGAAGAAGTGATGCAGTTTATAGACCAAAGGCAGGCCTTGGTGTTCCTAATAAAGAGCTCAGCAAGTATGCAGCAATGGCAGCAACCCTAACAGGTGCCTACCGTGGTCTCTGAGAGGAGGACTGATGAAAATACAGTGAGCAAGTGACAAAGAATTAGAGGCAGGAGGGACAGAGAGTACGTGTGCAAATGTCTGTGTGTGTCCGTCTTACATGGTAGCTCAAGACCAGTGTGTCCCGAGATGGGGCGGACAGATGGGGGCGATTGTCTACCATCGGCCATGTCTGACTCTGAATGCTGGGCCTCTCCATGGATCACAGCTAGTCCTAGCCTTAGCCTCTCAGCATAAGACTGGGCCCTGAAGCAGGCCAACACACACAACCACAGAAGTGTAAGAACACATGTACACATACAGAGTATAAAACTAGCAATACAAAAAGAAAGCATGTCCATTTCTTCAAATACACACGCTTGTTTTTCAAGCATGCTTATGTAAAAGACCAGAAGTTGCACAGGAGCTTAAACTATACATGATAAAAACTTGGGAGTATTGATCGTGAGGATGAAAACACTAGGAAAACCTGCTTGCTCAGGCTCGCCGTTACCTCTTGGCAGCTGATGGAGACTTTGCAACGATTATAGCGTTCCTGTAGTCTGGGATCTGGAGACAGAGACATAAGCCCTTTCAGTTCTGGAACACAGTCCTGACCTTTGAGCTTTCAGACAAACTTCATAAATGGTCTCATTTGATTCCATGAACAGTTCTACTTTCATTTATTCACAAGCTACACATTGGTCCCTGTCTGGACTGAAGTGTAGGGGGATGGATAATAAAATATTTCCGTTGCTCAACTACAGTTTGAAAAGACACTTTCCAAAAGCAGAGTATAGCACCATACGTTTTGCAGAAACTACCAAAAGGACCACTAGCCCCGAGTTTAAGCCCACATGTGTTGAGTAGAGCTACCTCCTCCTGGATATATTGGATGAGGAAGGGCGACGCCCTCAGGTTGTCTACAGGAAAGCTGAAGAAGCCCTGGATCTCCTTCTGGTGCAGGTCCATGGTGATGATGTGAGTTAGACCTGAAACAGGGAAATAATGAGGATGAACTGGCCAAAACAATAGGTATTCCCTATCAAGGGTCACATCAAAGATACATCACTGGACCGGTCGTGTGGAAGTGTTCATCAGGCTGTATACCATGCAAACATATGCTGAACACACAGTGTTTCAAGAAGAGGGATGGTTAAACACACGACTATGCTGATTATTTTCTGAGCCAGTTTGTGATTTTTTTTGGTTTTCATACAATAATGTTGAAAACGTTTACTAATTCTTCTTGATATCCCGGAAGTGTCCTTGGTATAGGGGCGGCATAGCTCAGTGGTTGGCAATCGGAAGGTTACAGGTTCGATCCCAGGAAAGCGTGTCGAGGATTTCTTGAGCAAGACACTGAACCCCTAACTTCTCCCTGAGCGCCACATGGTGGCAGCTCACTGGTCCTATGCAACAGGATGGATTAAAATGCAGAGAGATCCAAATTTGAAAGCGAGAAAATCAAAATAAAAACTGATGTTGCTCCTCTGAATGGGTTGACCTGAAGCAATGGCTGAACATCTGTTTTCAGGTAAACATGGTTCTGTAATAGGCTGGCTGAGGAGCACATCATGTGCCACACAGGCAGACTGAAACCAGAGAAGAAGAAGTGGAGAAAGTGTCTTGATGGCCTGCGTCTCTCTCTCTCTTCAGCAAAGGCTACACAACACAAGAAAGCTGGGTGTACCCTCTACCCACCAATTACCCCTCACACTTTAAGACACCCTCCATTGGCTCAGAATCAGAATATGGTTCCCATTCTAATGAATGTGAAGTGGACAGCTTTAAAGCCAATCAAAAATGCACATCTCTTACCAGCTTTGGCCAGCATGGCAGCCAGCAGCTTACAGACTATGGAGCCCCTCTTCCTCATCTTACACTGCTTGCTGTAAGGGAAGTAGGGGATGACACCGATGATGTTCTTGGCACAGGAGGTCTTCAGGGCATACGCCATGACCAGCAGCTCCATGATGGCCGTGTTCACATCTCTACAGTACAACAAAGATCAAACCAGCAAGTCAGAGTGTCTCAATGCAATGTTGTGATTTGGAACAGGTAAGACGGGCATCAACATTCTATCAGTGATGAGTCATCGTGCACTGATGAGTCACTAGCGAGCGTTATTAAACCTGGACACAAAGGAACAGTCACTCTCCTCGACCAGTAAAGACAAAACTTCAACTGCTACTAGGTGACTTAAATTAACCAGTCAAGACAGCGTATTAGAGACTTGGGTATTCTCTCTGAAGCAGGCTCCTCACAGGAGAGGAGAACCATTTCAGTTGGCATTAATAGAACAGTATCACTACTTTGAGAAATAAATAAGCAGAACAAAGTGATAATCAACTGGTATGACTGGGATGCATCTACCATCAGCCATACGTCCCTCCACAGTAAAACTCATCTATGAAGTAAAGCTCTCATTTGAGAACTCACTTCCAGTTTGACAACAAAATCCCCGTTATTATTATCCTGGTGCTCGAATCCCAGGACGGCTGACAAGCCCTGCTTTCCCCAACCAGGTCAAGCTTCTTAAAAACACACCCAGCAAGTCATTGTCCCACCTCAGGATTACCTCATCAAATCTTTGTAAATGATCAACTTGGGAAAAGTAGTGGGTGAACTAGAATAATCCGAGGCACTGCTATTTTTCACATAGTGCCAGCATTTGCACAACAAGAAGTTGGTTTGTGTTTGTGCTGCTGTCATGACCTCAGCTTACACTAAAGGAGAGAGAGGATCGTGACTGGCAGAATATGAAGCCTTTCCTTGTATAAGCTTGTACAAAATTCTTCAACACTTTCGTGCATAATGTCAGAAACAACATGAGCGTGTGACGCCGAGATGTCTGTGAGACACTCACACAGACACGACACCGAGAAATTGACGTGCCCATGCCTGGGTGGATAGCCGTGCCACACCAAGGACTGGTTCTCTGGAACTTGGAGCCACATACCATTTTGCACATAAGTGCTCTGAGTAAACACCCAGGATTTTAATCCCGTGTCCCTGATTACTCCAGTGGGACCCGAGTCATTGATCTATGTCCACTGTAGGATTCATAAAAGCTGCCAAATCAATCTTGGAAGTACACAACAAGCCATGTAATCATATCACCTCAAACTGACATGTGTTTTGTCATGTCATCAACTCCTTATGCCAAGTCAGGTCAGAGATATGTTGGAGCCTACCCCGGTGTTCAGACAAACCCTGGAGAGGTCATCATTCCATTCCAGGGTAGGTATGGGGATTAAGGCCAGATGCCCTGTGCAGGGTTTGAACCTGCAGCCTCTGGCTCCTTAGTGGGTTTCACTGATAAATGATGAATTTAGCTACTACCCACAATCCTACCTGCTTTGTTTTATGTGTGCAAAAGTTAAAACCTGACCGGGTGGAAAGGATGTAGAAAATGAAGACACATCTAACATGATGGTCTGTTATCGGTCAACTAGAGAGACATTTGAGGTGCCCACATGGGACCTTGTGTGTGTGTTTTTACACACATGCCCTGATCAGGGATTTAAAAAAAAAACAATCAAACTGGTTAACATAGAAAGAGTGAATCAGTTCATGTGGACACAACGTTTACGGAGAGAAATGTCTAATCACTCACACAGGTGACATCTTCAGTCCAGGAAGACTGCAGGTATCCCCACCACACTTCTAAACAACACAGCTGCATGACAACCCAAACAAAGGATGGTTTCATGCAAACGTCCGTGACCATTGACTGGAGTTCCAGTGGTAATGAGTGCTATTCACAGAAGATTGGGGAATAGTTGCATCACAGCATTGTAAGATGGAGACGGATGCAAAAAGCTGATTAGCTGAAGGCGAGTCTTAGGTGTGTTCAAACAAATGTCTGGAAGCACAGCAGAAACTCAGGACGTGTGTAACATCCATCTCACCTAGGAATGGTCTGGATGATAAAGATGTCCTGACCGCGGACGGACTCTTTCACGTCCACTCTGGTCTCTGGAAAAAACAACAACAGAAACGCACATCGTCACACGGGATGCCCTCGCAAAGCCAACCGACAGCAGGATATCAAAGCCCATGTGACATTTCATAAAAGGAAGATTGACTGCACTAAAAATACACAAAGTGAAGTAGAGGAGTCTGTGGGACGGTTCTCAACTTTACCTTCGTTTGATTCTTGATAAACGACGGACTTTCCCAACTCAACACCCAAGCGCCTGGAAGAGAAAACAGAGAAGACAACAGTTGACCTGTCCTCATGCAAACCTTAAGCTCAACCTATAGCAATAGACTCCTGTAATGCATTACAAATAAAAGTAATGAGATACAATTGTCCGTCCAGTTATGTCAACCTGGTCAGCTGGATTCAAGAGAGGGCCATTTATTACAGAGACACTCCTTATCTGCTGTTGTGCAATTATTTGCTTTGTGGGTATCCCTCCAAAATGCCTGAGAAAAACTCTGTTGGGTGCAGCACATACAACAAACCACGCTGTACTGAAGCCCGAGCTTAGCTCAAACTATCCCTGCAACGTCGGTTCAGGGAATGACACGTGCATCAGAACTGTCAGGGGGTCTCATCTTAGGGGATGAAATGTGTTGGTGGTGAAACAAGACGTCATGACGTCCACAAAGACACACCAGAGCTGTGCATGACAACCCAAAATATATGACACAAAACATCAAGTCAACTGTGTCCCATGAAAAGAGAAAACCCCGTCACGGGAGGCACGAACCCAGGCTCTCTAAAAAGCGGTGCCTTGGGTTAGCATTAGAAAATCGATAGAGGTCACGTCAGGGTCAATCGCTTATCCGAAGTCAGGTCACAGACCTGCTGGTGCCTATCACAGTGCTCACTGGCTGGAAGGAGGAGAAACACCCTGGACATGTTGACAGTCAATCCCCGAGCAGGCATGGGGGATTAAGGCCGGATGCCCTTCCTGACACCCTGCTGTGGGTACGATCCCGCGGCCTCTGGTTCCTGAGTTCTTGAAACACACGTTCAAACCCCTGAGCTACCGGGGCCCCCGTCACAAAAGGATTTTACATTTGCACATAAAAACACCGGTTCAGAGCCTTCCGTGACTCTAGATAAGTTCAGAGATGACTGACAACTTGGCCTAACCTTTGTGGAAAAAGGGAAGGACCCACATTTAAGTCTGGTTCCCTGTAAACAAGACAGGGCGCCCATGTCTCAAAGATCTCACCCTGGTTATACAACCTGGTGCAGATAAAAAGCAATATGACTTCAATGTGGATGATGAATGAGCACGCTGATAAGAAGAAACCTCCATCTTATCAATAAATGATTTGTTTAGTCAACAGAAAGGCATGAAGGAGAGGACTCAGACTTATGTGGTGACGCTCTACCATTTGAGCCACCAAGGCACCCCAATAGATCATCTTTTTAAATGGGAAATTTATCCACCATGGCTCCTGCATAGACCAACAAGGAGTGGGGTCATAGGGCGCCTCGGTGGCTAACCTGGTAGAGCTAGTACCACACAAGGGTGAGTCCTTACCACAGTGTCCCAGGTTTGAATCCAATCTGGGCTCTTAGCTGCATGTCGTCCCCTCTCTCTGCCCTGCCTTTCCCGTCTCATTCTCCCCTATCCGATCAAATGAAGGGAGCAAATGCTAAAAAACACCTTGGCCAAAGAACAAGAGTAGGGTTGTGAAGGTGTCGCCCCATGAAGGACAGCTGTACAAAGCCTCGTATTTCCCACCTCACTGCATTCAATCTGATGCATTAGTAATGAATAACAAGCCAACAAGGCAAGGCATCGACAGCGTTCGCATAAAGCCCAATCAGTGGCACCACATGCATATGGAGGGATGAAGGTATTTCTATTTGTCTTAGTCAATCAGTACTTTGCTTTTGCCCTGTAATCAAATCCTACTCTGCAGAGCAAACCACCCAAAAGTATTCAGCATGATGGGGGTCAGCTCTATTGTGAGGGGGAGGTGATGAAACCACTGCCAGACAGACCGACAAGTCAGCAGTACCTGAGAAAACTGCCCGTTCTTCCCCTCACTCAACTATGATGTGGGTCACAGCGAAGAGGTGACAGCGAACAGCTGAGTTCTTGTTATTGACATGAGATATTCAAGTACAGGTGGGGTTTTGTGGACCCATGTAGCACCTTTTGAAGTAATGTAAAATGAATGACTCTGAAAATGTGCTCCAAAACCATGGAACACAGATCCATCACACGCAGCATTAGGTCAGTCTTGGTGTATATTTCTCAGACTACTGTTGATAAAGGTTACCCGTGAAGTTCATACATACATACACATTTCAGTTACAACTGCTTTGAACCCCCTGGTGACAAAGGGGTCCATTTCACGTGTCACAATTAGTCCACATGCCGCGGTGGTGGTGGACACAGACTTGGATGGAACTCGGAGGATTAAGGCCATATGCCCTTACATGTTGGGTTCAAACCCACAACATCTGGATAATCAATACCCAATGCATTCACTCCATCACTGGATTACAGTAATCTTTAATTTCTCTGTTCATTATGTCATCTATGAATTTAACTTGTGACTCAGGACCAGGTCATGTGCCTCGAGTCCAAACATCTGCAGCTTTCTGTTTCATGTTGACCTGTTGCCTGGATGACTGAAATGAAACTATAATGACATGCACAATAGCTCAAACAAGCTCTACTAGAGTTGGAAAGTTCCTCTTAGCCCACTTCTCAACCCAGTCTTGGGGTACCATGAGAAGAAGCTTTATCTATTTGTCATTGTATATGCATACAACAAAATGTGTTCTCTGTATTCAACCCATCCTATTGTACAGGAGTAGTGAGCAGCTGCAGTGCCCAGGGCCCAACTGCAGTTATTTTTCCCATTGCCTTGGTCATGGGCTCAGGCAGGAGTATTAAGCCTAACATGAATGTCTTTTTGATGGTGTGAAGAAACCAGAGCACCCGGAGGAAACCCACACAGACACAGGGAGAACATGAAATGCCACACATAAAGGACCTGGGACCAGATTCGAACCAGGACTTTCTTGTACACCTGTTGTGTTTCAACTCCACCAGCTAGTTCAGTTTAGTCATTCACCTGTTGTTCCATGTCAAGCACTTCCTGATCAGAGGCTGGAATAACTGATTAAAGTAATTATATACTTGCTGGCAGGATAGAAAGCCAACAACACTCAAGTCATCTGAGGACAGGGGTTCCTGATTTGTCCTGCTGTCACAGATGAAACCATATACAATAAAACTTCGTAGGACCACTGGATAGAGGCCAAATCGTCCAGGTTAACAACAGCCATCATTTGTCTTACACTTGTACTAATAGAAACTATTTGATCTGCTGTGGTGACCCCTGAAAAATGGGGAACAAGCCAAAAGAAGAAGGATCCCTGTATAGATGGGGTTAAATGGTAGGGCAGCGGATTGAGAATCGTAGCCAGTTAGTACATGTACACAGATCCTGCTCAAATTCAGTGTGCAACATGTGACATGCCTAACAGCTCCTGTGGTCGCTCACATCAACACAGAGAAAACAGAGGAGACTGAAAACAAAGACTTACTCTGTGATCCTTTTGCCCAGCTCCATGCTGGCGGTGGTGGAGTTGGCGGAGAAGACTCGGTAGCCACTCTTAGAAACGTTCATCTTGGAGTAACCGTAAGACAGCCTTGGAGTTTGAGGTTGAGATACAAGAGACCTGTGAGCCCCGAAACGCCGGATGGGCATTTTGCGCTAGAATCAACAAAGTAGACCTTTATCTATTCTTACAGTCAAATAAAAATCGTCCAATTTCAGCCGGAATTCGGAATCTAACGACGGATAAAAGGACCCGACAGAGAAACCGTCCGCGTCTTGTCTGATGGGTTGGGGTCAGAATGACTTGCAGTATTGCAACGCCACAGAACGCTTTGTCACACCGAGCAGTTCACATCAACTACTCCAACAAAGTGATCTATCTGTACCTACACCGCCATCCGACCACCACCGAAAACACTGCCTACAGAGACGAAATACATGGAGTCTTTATCGAATGAAGCAGTATGTCCAACTACAAACCACCGAGCACCATGTCAGGCTAATCTGCTGTCTGTCACATTACTATTTACCCGATCCAGCATCAATATTGCCCTCCTGTTCTTCAGTTCTGGACGCAGAGGTTTGGTTAGACTAAAGCAAACACTCTAGCCACATTTAGCAGAGCACCGTGTCAGGGTAACGTGAAGCTAACGCTGCCTCCCGGCATCAGAACACCAACAGCCACAGAGAGGCGTCGTGGAAACGAGGTAGTGAAATCAATCACTGGCCCAAAGACCCACATGTGTCTCGTCCGAGAAACGGAGAGCCACACTCATCGAGTTCACCACGTAGTTTTACTTACAAGACGAACGTCAGAGAGGTTACGGTCAAAACGGAGCAGCGAACAAGATAAACTAACAACCGAGGACCATGTCAGCCCGAGTCCAGACTCTGGATGGCCAGCCGAGGCTGGACAACACAGGGACGTCTCCTCAGACAAACGTGAGCATCTAGAAAGCTAAACTTTCACTTTTCATTTGAGATACGATGGTTTCAGTTCGTGATGCGCGCAACAACTCACTTTAAACCCCGTTAGTTAGACAAGATAAACGTGTTTACGAGCGACGTCGTCCCTGCGCGGCAGAACTCCGGCTTTCAGAAACGCCGCCGATGGAAAAGTTCGTTGCAACGCGGCCGCAACAGGGGGGCAGAAAACGCCATGAGCCCGCGTCCATTGGAAAATGAAGAATGAGTGACGTTCAAGTAATCCAATCGCAGGCTGTGCTAAACCGAAAAGGGCGGAGCGAATGTGTCGTAGACCAATTACAACGTAGCAGCTGCCAAAGCGACGTGCGACTGCGACGCATGGGCAAAACAACCGCAGGTAAATAAAAATAAGAAATAAATAGTTTTCCCCCTCATCAGACCCACAAGGTGAAACTTGGATTTCCTTGCATTTGACCCATTCTATTGTCTAGGAGCAGTGGGCGCCTACGGAGCCGCCGTTAGAGGTTCAGTGTCTTGCTAAAGGACACTTTCAACATGCTTCCTGCAGGACCGGGGATCGAACCTGCAACATCATTCTACTCACTGAAGTTAAGCCACCCCGAAAAAACAGAAAATAAATATAAGGGGGCTGCGACAAGACACCACCTTCACTCCTATTGACAGATGATTTGCCCCCATACCTCCCCCCGTGACCTAGGAGGTGGATTTAACCCTAACCCCTCTGAGGGGGTTGCAGGTGAAGGTTGAACTGCAGAATAGAGGCGCTTTATTCAAACATGGAGTCTGGACAACAATGAGCACATGTGAACAGTTAAGTCTGGTTAGGCAGGGTGACATCTAGTGGTAGTTAGACAGGTGGGTCAATCCCTGCTTCGTCCAGAAAACGTGTTCAAGTGTCCGTGAGCAAGGCACTGAACCCCTAACTGCTCAGGAAAAACGGATGAAAGTCAGCCCGGCGGCTAAATCTGGCGTATATACATTCTAAATAATCATTGACATACACTGTCCAAGTACACCTCACACCACAGGACAGTCTGGGCCCTCAATAGGTCCAAGCAGCCCGAGATGAGCCTCAGAGTCAGGGGTTTTCCACCTTCATCCAATGAGAACCAAGATAGGCTCCAACGATGAGTGGTTGACAACAGATGGACGGATTGTCTAAAAAAAGGACTTGATAGGACAAGAGGTCAGGGCTGAGAGATAGAACCATGTAGGTGTCTTGACAGGATCCCTGACTCTTTGTCCTATCATCAATTTTGGAGGGACACCCTGTCCTTGGTGGTTTACCCATCATGCCCTATTTTCACCACAGGATGATTCTCTCCGGTGTTTCATGGCACACCTAACACCATGGAAACTCTCCTCCACCCCTCTCCTCATCGATACCTTTCGACAATCTAATCCTACTTGTGCTTAGTAAGCTCTTTATGGACCGTGGCTTCTGTAATCGAGGTGTCAGGGAAACCCTACAGGAACAGCTGCACTTTGGGATTGATCAGAATCCTTTTGAATGTATGGGAGAAGTACGAACAGCTATTTTAAGATTCAAGAAGTTGGTCATCTTGCAAGGACAACAAAGCTGTAGTCATCGGCCTCCAGTCGTACATACAGAGAATTAAAGACAGAGGGAATATAGCATGTCAGTAATGAACTTAACATGAGTTTGAACACACAAAATATAGCTAAAATAAAGGGCTGTCCCTTATAAGGGACGTTACAATATTTCATTGCGACCACTGCAGCTAGCCAGAGGATGGCGCTAGAGAGCTTTGTTCGTAATGATGAAACGTACTTGAACAGAATTGAAGGCGATTTCATCGGATGGAAGCAGACAGGTTTTAACTGGACCCACGAAGATAAGACAGGGTTTAAAAAGTGATCATGGGTCTCCTGTTGTGTTCATTGTGGACTAGGAGGAGGGAGCAGCCCCACTGGAGAGAAACGTGTCCTGGTATTGCTTCTAAAACTTACTGAGAATCAACGGTCAGGTCAAGCCACTAAAGTCCACTCTGTACATCTCACAGTGATGCAGTGTGATATCCATCCATCATCATCATCATCATCATCATCAACAGCTTAACTGAACTCAGGTTATGGAGGTATTCATTCCATCAGGAGACCCCACGTGTGGAGATATAATCCCTCCACCTTGTCCTCCTCCACCTCCATGTACAAAGGAACCAGTGGAGGAGGTTCAGCATCTAGTCAGGAGGTCACCTGGTCTCCTCCCTAGTGAGGTGTTCCAGACACGTCCAGCTGGGAGGAGGCCACGGGGTAGACTGAGGACCAGGTGGAGGGATTATATCTCCACCCTGGGACCACCTCAGGACCCCCAGTCAGAGCTGGTGGATGTGGCCAGGAGGAGGAGGCTTGGGGTCCCAGGCTGGTCATGTCCAGAAGCAGCGGGAGAGGAGGAAGGGTAGGAGTTGATAATATGACTGGCTTGGGGAAAGAGCTGGCTGATATGGTGGAGAGAAGGAAGGTAGGTATACTGCGAGTACAAGAGACCAGGTAGAAGGGGACTAAGGCCACCAGCATCGGACAAAGGTTCAAACTCTTACTATGGTGCAGATTGGAGGAGAAATGGGAAATGGGGCAGGGATAAGCCTGAAGGAAGAGTGTGTCAAAGGTGTGTGAAAAGAGTGTCGGACAGAGTGATGAGAATGAAGCTGGAGATCGAAGCTGTGATGATGAATGTTATCAGCACGTATGCCCCACACGTTGGGTGTGAGATGGTAGACAAAGGATATGCCTGGAGTGAGCTTGGTGAAGTGGGGAAGAGTGTACCAAAGGAGGAGAGAGTGGTGATTGGAGGAGATTTCAATAGGCATGTTGGGGAAGGGAACAGAAGTGATGAGGAGGTGATGGGTTGGTATGGTGTCAAAGAGAGGAATGTGGAGGGACAGATGGTGATTTAGAAGAATGGAGGAATGTGCACACAGGAGGACTATATCTAATTCAGAAGGAGCGACCTGAAAGGGATTGAAGACTGCAAGGTTGTGACAAGGGAGGTCATAGCTAGGCAGCATCAGACGGTGGGCTGCAGGATGACTTTGTAGATCAAGAAGAGGAAGAGAGTGCAAGCAGAGGCAAGGATCAAATGGTGGAAGTTGAAGAAGGAAGACTGTCGTGTATTGATGCGTGCTCAATAATCCAGGTATGGGAATCACAAAAAGAGGTGAATCAGTTCAACTGGACCAGAATTTTTTTCAGAAATGTTCAGAAACTGCTCAGACTCAAGAGGTCACCTGTTTGAGTGAAAAAAAACCCGTTTCTGAATAAACTTCTGATCCAGTTGAACCGATTCACCTCTTTTTGTGGTAAGACTGTTGTATGGCGTTCAGGGAGGAGTTACGCCAGGCACTAGGTGGTAGTGAAGCGTAACTGGATGGTGGGCCAACCACTGCAGAAATAGCCACCCACTTAGTGAAAATGATCAGTGTCTTCATAGTTGGTGGTAACTGAAGCACATTCATGAGGAGCATCATGCCCAGACTTTCCAATGATACTGGCAGCAATGGTTGTAGCTGCCTACAAACAATCTGGCTCCATTGGCTCTGTATAAATAACCGAGGCTTTAAAATGCTGCCCAGCACAGCCTAGACTCATGGAACCGATGTCCAAATAGCTGCTTTCTAAATGTAGTCACAGTCTGGCCATACACTGGGTTTCAGAATGAGAATTATGTTATTGGCCATGTGGGGATTCACATGGAATAAACTTCGGTTTCATGGCTCTCACAGGTACATCACACAGAATGACAACACACATCTTCAGATAAACACACAAGGACTGACTACAAACAGGTGGTAATGGTGGAAAAAGGTGGACAGGACGCTTATCTGAAGTTAGGTTATGGGGTCATGCTGGAGCATGTCCCAAAGCTCACTGGCTGAAAGGTGGGTAAACACCCTAGACAGGTCACCATTCCATCTTAGGGCTTGAACAGTTAGGGATTCAGTCAATTGCTCAAGGACACCCTGACACACTTTCTGCAGGGGCTGATAAGCAAACCACCAATCTCCCAGTGACCAGAGGACCACCGTGTACCCTGTACACAAGACACTTGGTTGGAGCCTGACAATGTTGAGTGTTCATTTGAACTCTAGTCGTTCGTAGCTATGCGAGTACTCGGGTTGATAAAGAAATTCAGATGAATGTCAAAATGTCTTCCTAGTCTTTAATTTGTGTCCAGATGAGGACTCAAATAATTTGCATTAGTTTCTAGAACTAATCTAGAATAATCCACATGCTACTCGGACTGCCCGTGTTTGCATGCCCATCAGGTTTTCAGAGATTCCTGGTAGGGGACTTTAGAAAATGGCCAAGCTAAATTGAGAACACCTCGACTAATTCTGGATGCTTTTAGATCGTGTTAGTTACAGGATCACAGATAGACACTGATTTACTTCAATGTGCAACGGGAAAATCCCACAAGGTCATATTGCCTCAGGTGGATTGAGGTGTTTAGTGTAATCATTTCTAAACATGTCGTGCTGGTGTTGGAGGGCCGCATATAGAAATGAAAATAAACATACCTGCCGTATGAAAACAGATCAGCTTCCGTGGTCAGTGTCGCAGCTTCAGCCTCTCATAATGAACACGTTGTGCTGTGGCAGACATTTCACGTCACGTCCATGCCTGCTGTGTTTACACCATAAATTCTTATTTTTTCGGTCTTGCGGCGAACGGCAAAGAACTGGCGCCCTATCACCATCTGCTGTGATCTTATATACTCCGTATGGTGTTATTTTTAGTCCAGTGTCTTGGAGATTGATAAAGTTATGTATGCGTATTCCAGTCCCTGAGGGGGTCAGTCAGCGTTTTCATTCATTTCAGGATTCAATATTCAATTCGTGACTTCCGCCAGTGTGCCACCAAAAATGACATCCCCGGAAGAGTTTCCTGTTTCCAAGATTAATAATGTTGTAACGTTCACACGGGCTCGGTAGCCCGTGGCTAACGGGTCGAACCTTTTAGTTGACTGATTAGCGTGCTTACCCCTGGTGCGGACGTCCCGGCTGACCCCCAACTTTGCTACAATAATAATAATAATAATAATAATAATAATGATAATGATAATAGTTCCTTTATCAGTCCCGCAAGCAGCAATTTGCCATTCTTTGCAATTGACTCCTCCTGTGGATTGTAGTGGGTAGCCGCCGGGTGGCGCTCTCAGAGCTGTCAAGGGTTCAGTGTCTTCCTCAAGGACACCTCAACATAGTGTCTGCAGGACTGGGGTTCGAACCCGTGACCCTCCGATCGCTAGACGACCGCTCCATCCACTGAGTTGTGCCGCCCCGAAATCACACTGCTGCAGAATCAAATGCTCGGTTTTAGAAATAGATATAAACACGTTACACTCATAGAAAAATGATGCGATAAAAAATAATTAGACTTTACAAGACTTTGCTGCTCCACCTGCTTGTCCCATCCCTTGTCTCAGGCCGTTCGTTCATTTAAAAAGAGCCAGGGTGGGTATTTAAATTCTACGTCATCACGCTGTTTCAAGTCTACGGGGCTGGCTTAGGCAGCACGACATCGCCTACCACTGGGTCTCTACTGAACTGCAGTAAACTTGACCTTTTGACCTCTGATTACCCACCATGAAACACGACCATCTTCTAATTTAGAAGCTTCATTGATTCGTCATTATTCACACATGCAACGGCATTTGTCCTTTAACTTCATCTCATACTACTGTATAGGAGCAGTGAGCAGCCACGGCAGCTGTTAGGGGTTCAGTGTGAAGCTCAAGGACACTTCAACATGCTTTCTAAAGGGGCCCGGAATCAAATCACCGGTCCCTCGACCATGAAACGACCATCCTACCTCCTGAGCTGTGCCGCCCGATCATATTTTTTACTATGCCTCCATAATGCATTACTCTACAGACAGCAATGCTGAGTAACTCTCAGCTCAAAGGAACTAGAGATGTGTAATCTATTACATTTTGAAAGTAACTTGACCAACACTGATTGTTCACCATTTGTCATAATACCAGTTCCACTCTTCTTCTGATGATTCCAGGGTGCCACACAGAAGAACATATATTTTCCTCTCTTCCTCTGCAACGCTTGTTGTAGTTTTTTTTTTTACAGATATGATGGACAGGCAACTGAGTTGCAGCATTCCTGTAGGTGAAACCACCTTACTGACTTTCGGTTTGCTGAGGGACTTAAGTCTGACAGAAGAATTCCCATAGTAGTCATCTATCAGTTCTGGTGGCTTGTTAAATCAGGTTATATTTCTGCTCTGAGGTTAAGTTTACACAAATGATTGAAAACGTTATTGCTGGAGAGAGCCACAGCAGCTACTTTCCCATACTGCATCACTGTCTGCCAGTTGTTCTGCCTCCAACTCTTCTGGCCTGTTCCGAGTCCTGTTCAAACAGCCCTGGTCCAAAACGCATCAAAAACTCTTAACACGGACCTCTTGGCTTGACCAGTGCCATTGGCAGAGTCGAAAACATTTGCAAAACATTTGGATAATTAACCTGCCAAGGCTCTCGGCCTTGAAGGCTGTTCAGACCGTGTTGCACTTGCTGGGCTTGGAGAGGGAAAACAAATAAAACATACATCCAGGCCAGATTGACTGGGAAAAAAAAAGACATGTAAATGAGGAGAGAGACGGATCGCTTTCTCCATGGAGTCAGGAGGAGTGAAAAACGATGCTCATCACTCTGCCAGGAGTAATTATGGCACTCTCTTAACACAAATGAGTACATTCTACTACAAGCATCTCAGCTTGATGCTGAGCTGAATATGGTGAACTTGAGGCCGTGATGCTTTACTCTTTTTCCAGCCTTCACTCATGGCCAGGAGTGGGGGGTGGGGGTAGCTCAGTGGTAGAGTGCACGTTTCAGGAACTGACGACCCAGATGATGTGGGTTCAAACCCACTGTGAGGTGCCAGGTAGGGAAGGACATCTGGCCTTAATCCTCCAAACTCCATCCTAGTCCATGTCCACCCCCACAGCACGAGGACTAATGGTGACACATAGAAACGGGCTCTCTCTCTCATGGACGGGCACCAGGTTTATTGCAGACCTCAATGAGGACCAGATCTACTGAAAAGCAGGCTGGGGTTGAAGCGTTTGGACAGAAGAGACAAAAAAAAAAAAAAAAAAATCCAAACCCTGTGGCTCTGAGAAGATGACTCAGCGAAGGGGTCAAAGGTCAGCCTTAGATGTGGTTCTCTCATTGTCAGTGTCGATAATGAAAACCATCAGCTCCAGAGCTTTCGCACGGTCGGATCAAGTCGTGGAGAAGCCAGCTGATTAGTTTCATGTTGGGGGGCAGTGTTTTCTCATCCACCCTGATACACAGCGAAGTAATCCGTTCCATGTCTCCTCCCACCTCGTCTCCCAGCTCGGTTCCCCTGCATTATTAGCCTCATACGACTGCAGGAAGCCCGCCAATGCTAAATGGCCCTCAACCACACACCGCTTACGAGTGATCGCTTGTTATTTCGCTCTCATTCTAAATCGCCCAAGTGTCATCCAAATTCCTGAAATGTGATTTAAATGTAATACATTTCAATTGTTGCTTGGGCGTACACTTAAACACAGAGGAGTGGAGCAGACGCGGGGGCCAAGAGTGGCTTCAGCAGTCTGGCATGCTGGAGACGTTAAGCCCTTTCGAACAAAGGAGGCGATGAGGCAACGGCACCAAAACCGGCCGTCCTGAGACGAGTTTAACGGTTTAACACCAGATCAGCAGCTCTCAGCGGCACGGGGTCACGATGAGCCTGCTGCTGACTCCGTGACCCCTGAATCAGGTGAGCGGCGCAGCCCCCCGCTCCCATGCAGGACCCCCCTCTGACACTTTTCCAGCCTGCCCCGGAATGTGGAAACATTCCTTTGTGATTTACCTTGGAGATGGAACATTTCCCAGCTGAACGTAAAAATGTAAATGAACATCAGTCCCTTTCCATGGCCGTGTATCCAGCTGTGTCCTCCCTCAGCCAAGGCAAACAGCAGAGGAGCAGCTACCAGGCCCAGGTGCACACCAGGGGGGCTTCGGCCCTGGAACTCTCCTCCCCACCGCAGCCTCCCCGTGCTGCGAGGAGGTGCGGACAGGAACAGTCGCCTGGTTGTAACGCGTACAATAACACTGGATGAATCAACGTGATTTTATTCAACACAACCACGGATTGTGAAAGGCGAGGGGCAATTAATTTACCGAGCTGCTACACGTTCTAGCACTTTTATCCCTCTGCAAACACCGCCCCTGCCAATGTAAGCAAGAGCGGGAAGGACTTACAAGCTGGCCGGGTTGTGGATTTAGGCCGCGGTGCGTCGTGGGAGGACGCTCGCTCTCGGCGCAGACAGTGACGGCTTTCTGTCCGCTGGCGGTACCCTGTGATGGGGAGGGTAGTGTGGGTACGTCAGCGGACCCCCTGGTGAAAACGACAAACACAGACCAGCAAGAAACAGCACCCTGCCCTCTGACATCCTGACATGGAGGACAGAGGACAGAAATCTGTCTGCTGGCTAAGCGCAACACGCACATCACCCATCTGCTGACAAATCACAAAGGCCCAATGAAAAGTAACTGGACACGGAGTTAAGATAGGGAATTTATTTCATTTAATTTATTAAGATGCTACATAGTCCAACAGGGTTGGGTTTGTTTTATACACCAGAGAGACTACTTTGACTAGGAATATTAATCTGCTGCTCAGATAGAATTTCTTTTATTTATTCATTTATTTATATACATACAAAACAGTTACCCGACTGCTCACATTGATCACGGTGATGGTAAGAGACTCCAGGACTAGGTAACTGTAGTGTGGTCACAGGCAGGCCTGCAACGGACAGTGTCTGCAAATCATTTGGCGGTGATGGATTTTGTCCTCCTTTGGGGACCAGAAAAGTGGTGCTTACTGCGTCGGGTCACTTTTATATCAGTGTCAGTATAGATGGTCTGTCGTTAGGGAAAGTATGGTGTTGTTTTTTTCCTAAAAATACAAAAAAGACTTTCCAGCAGTTCTCAAAAAACAAACAAACAAAAGACGCCACCCATCTGGTGCTCCCAGCGGGGTCAAACACACACACCGAGACTCTTTGTTCACAATCCAAGACAGGACCGTCGCTCA
>OMLC01027660.1:1045-23596 GCA_900302585.1 Regalecus glesne | reverse complement strand
CAGGTATGTGGACGTTACCTGGGTTAAAATTAAATCCCAGGACATACCACGGTTCACTGAACACATTAACTCAGTGGACACCCACATCAAATTCACAAGGGAGGATGCTAAAGATGACGTGTTGGCTTTCCTAGACTGTGAGGTGAAGGTTGGTGTTGGGGGGGCGGTAGTTTGTTAGCGTGTACCGTAAACCCACACATACGGACCAGTACTTACGGTTTGACTCCCACCACCCCCTGGAGCATAAACTGGGAGTCATTAGGACTCTGTACCACCGGGCTGACAACGTCCCCACTGACTCAGTGGCCGGGGAGGAAGAGAAGTCCCATATTAAACAGGCCCTGGTTAAGTGTGGTTACCCTAACTGGGCGTTTGTGAAAGCCAGGAAGGGTCCCAGACAGAGCTCCAGCCAAGTGGAGGGAGGGGAGGAGCCAAAGCGTAGACCGGTAGTGATTCCGTATGTGGCGGGAGTGTCGGAACAGTTGAGACGCGTATTTTCAAATCATCTCATCTCAGTTGCTTTCAAACACTATGTCAAAAGTTGGTCCACCCCAAGGATCGGGTCCCCCGGCATAAACAGAGTAACGTAGTGTACGCTGTTAAATGCCAGGAGGACTGCAGTGACTTGTACATCGGGGAGACCAAACAGACGCTAGCTAAGAGGATGGCGCAGCATAGGAGAGCCAACACGTCAGGCCAGGACTCTGTGGTCTACACCCATCTACAGGCTAGTGGACACTCATTCAAGATGATGATGTTCAAATCCTTGATAGGGAGGAACGCTGGTTGGAAAGGGGGGTGAATGAGGCAACTTATGTCAAGAGGGAACAACCGTCTTTGAATTGAGGTGGTGGTCTGAGAGTACATCTGTCGGTGTCTTACTATACCGTGATTGCAAATATTCCCCAATCCTTTGTGAATGGTGCCCATTGCCACTGAATGTGCAGTTGAACACCCAACTTCCAAATGAACCCAGCCTATTGTTATGTGGTATCAATGTACGGTTTATAAGGGGGGATGTTTGTTTTCAGCTCAGACTGATGAAGTCACCTGGTGAGTGATGAAACATTTCCAAATAAACGTCTGATCCAGTTGAATTGGTTCACTCCTTTTTGTGGATTTAACTAAAATAGTTCCCATAACCAGTATTTATGTGAACATAACAAAGTCATCCTGACTGATGGTGATGATCCAGACCCTCACTGTCTATAATCCCAATTCTTGTGCAGTCACTCCTGACATGATGATTGATATTAGCACTAAACCTGTGATGGCCACCCTGAGGAGATCACATCAGGTTATTGATCGATCATGAGACGTGAGTTTGATGACCGTTGGTGCTGCGGCACAAACTTTGCTTATGTTACATATAGGCTACTGTAGCCTGCATATGTGTAGTGTACAATGTGGAGGTGGTTAGGTGGATGCCCTGTTTCATTATTTTTTCAAGCCTTGAACTTTTTTCAGGGCCTAACAACATGAAATCACCAGGGGTTGAGGTGAATAGAGTTTACTGTATTTCTGCCAGCTAGGACCAAACCAAGCTGTTATTACCATGGAGAACCGATGGTGTCATAACCATGTTAAACCATGGAATGAATTATTTTCTGTGTGGGCTGCATAATGGAAGTGGCAGCTGCTAGGCCTTCAGTTCGCACCTTCACCGCGGAAGTCAAGTGATGAGGTTGTTTGTTTTGCTGTGAGGTGTTGAGGAATTCTGTTCCACATCAGGGGCTTTTTTACAAATCCCCTACCCCTCCGACAATCAATTGGTCCTCCGCCGCCACCTCCTGGTCCAGCCCCACCTCCCATCTATTTCACGCAGCGATCTGAAATACACACACATACACACACTCACAAGCACCACCTTATCTTTTTTGGGTGCTCCTTCTCCTCGAGGTACGCCCATCAACATGCCTCTCTGAGTTCAGCTGAATGAGAGCTGAAGGAATTCCTCTTAGAGTGCTAAGCATCCATTTACACCTCTGTGCACAGAAGACAGCCAGTGGGGAAGTGTACACTGAACTCAAGAGGCCTTTGTTTTCCTCTGTTAGTGTGTACTTGGGGGTGTGTGTATACAAAGAACCCATCATAACTGTGTGCATGGGCAGAACAGTGGCAAGTGTTGTCGTCTCACAGCAAGAAGGTCCTGGTTTCAAATCCCATCTCAGGTCCTTTTCTGTGTGGGGTTTTGTTGGGATAATACAGATTACACTCATTTTCAGTGGCATAGGTAACCACATTTTGAAGTTTTTTATTGTCTCGCCAGCAGAGTGAGATTAGCAAACAAGATGCGCTGGCGGAAACAGGTGAAAATAAACAAAATGAAGTGGTTGCAGTGATGAGGAGTCGCGGCTCAGGTGTGAACCCCGGAATCACAGTTCAGGTGTGAATCCTGGCGAGGTCACGACCCAGGTCCGACTGCTGTAAATGACACAACCCCCGGGGAACCAACCAGAAGACAACGCAGAAGATTTCTTTTATCTCTAGAACTGTATAAAAATACTGGATCAAGCCCAGATAGGTTATCTGACCGTGGGCTGACTCGGTTAGGGCTAGACACACTCTCATCCAGAATTCTGTAACTGCTTATTGTTGCTTTAAAAATATTCACTAAACTCTGTCGTGGACTTGGTCTTATTCATATTTGATTTCTTAAACATTCAATTGAACAGCGCAACTCACCCACCAGCGGGTGAGAGACTTGTCTCCCAACAGGACCGGGAAAGGGCTCCTTCAGTTCATATATTCTTCCCATGTCTGTGTGGGTTTCCTCCGGGTGCTCTAGTTTCCTCCCACCATTGAAAAGACATGTAGGTTAGGGTTAATACTCCTGCCTGTGCCCCTGAGCAAGGCAGTGGGAAAAAGAAGTGGAATCAGTCCCCAGGTACAGCAGCTGCTCACTCCTGTACAATAGGATGAGATGAATGCGGAGAACACATTTCATTGTATGTATGTAGAATGACAAAGTCTCTTTCTTCTTCTCCTTCCACTTTTTCGTCTTCATCATCATATTATTATTATCATTATTATTATTACTCACATCAGACATGTGAGGAGTTGGCAAAAGTGCTTTTGGCCGTGGGATGGACCGACTGGCATTCGCCACACTAACTATAGCACAGTCATGATGGGATGCAAATGATTTCCCCCTGTCTAACTACAAGTGACGTGGTGTTTACTTCTTGAAATAGACATAACAGTGATATAAAAGTAGTTATATTCATTTCACTGTTCATTATCGATGATACTTCACGGTGGCCTTGATGGATAGAGCTTTCACACCGCCAGAGAAGGCAAATGAGTGACAATGTGTCACATGATAATATTGCATTCTGAGATGGACTGCAACATCAAAACTAATTTCATAACTAATTTGTTTAGGAATGGCCTATGTATGAGTCCCTCTAATATATCCAGTATATTACCATATAGCTGATGAAGGGAATACAGATCCATTGCAACAAAGCAGTATATTTGGGATGGAGTTGCAATTTGTCTGTTTATGAAGGCAGTCCAGTGTTTGTTGCATCTGCACTGAATGTGAATTTGTGATGGGCAGCTCCTTCCTACATGGAGCACTTATCCAGTGCAATGTGTTTTCAGTTGCTCGATGTTGAATTGCCTCAGACTGGTCTTGAAATGTTTCTTTTGCCTGCCAGGAGCTCACTGACCTTCCTCCAGCTGGGAGAACGGGATCTGTTTGGGGAGGCGTGTGTTGGACATGCGGATGACATGGCCTGTCCGTCGGAGTTGGTGCTGATGCTGATCCAGAACGCTGATGTTGGTATATCCATCCTTCCAGCTGATCCTTAGGATCTTTCATCCACAAATACAAAAATCTTATAAATATTTGCTTTGACGTGAACCCAGCGGTCTCTTTCAGGCATTGTGATAAGAATGTCTGCCAATTGTTTTGCTTTAATAGTCTAAAAAGTCTACTGCGTTTCTGGCTGTCTGTGGTTTGAGCAGGTTTTTATTTTTATTTTTTTGATCACATGCAGCTAAGCAACGTTGTATTGACTCTTGTGCATGTGCATCTGTATCCCAGCCCCCCTGTTGTCACATGCACGCTCTGCCCTAATTTCATTGACAGCGCCTCACACTCACAGCCCTCCAAAAGTGCTGGGGGCATTAGATGTCTTTCATGGCTTTGACCCACGGTGAGCACACGTGAGCAGCAGCACTGTTTCATTTGTACTGTGCAACCATCAAAATAGCCCCAGACTCTGTTCAGGGGATAAAAGAGGAAAAAGGCTTCAAATGAAATATGTATATAGGTACCTACTTCACAAGCATCGGCCATAACTCGCTAATCCCACCATCTCCACTGGAAAGCAACCTCAAATTTTCTATTAGACTTCTCTTGGAGCATTTTTATTATATATATTTTCCTACAGGAAAGGCCTGTGAAGCAAATCAAAGCATCAGTGTTCCAATGTGGCTCAGTCACTTTTACAAAGCAGTATGTTTGTTAATTTTTAAAGCTTTTCCTTGCTGAGTGTAAAAAAAAACTACTAATATGAGGCAGGGCAATTTATCTCCTCATTATTTTCCCTAGAGGAACTTTGCATTATGTTAATTCCTATAGGGATATTGCATTAGGGACAGTCCTATAAGAACATTCTATTTGGAACATACCTATTAGGAACACTGAATTAAGTACATTGCATTAGGAACACTGCATTAGGAACATTCCTATAGGAACAATGCATTATTATTATTATTATTATTAATAGGAACATTTCTATAGGAATAATATCATTAGTCCTTTAGGAACAGTATTATTAGGAACATTCCTATAAGAACACCTGATTCTTTCCAGACTGAGTTGGTGTTCACTGTCAGCCAAAATGACGGCTAAAAAGAAGTGACAGGGGCTACAGCGCTGCTTTCAGTGTCACTGGGCTGAAATTTATCTCCTGATACAAAATGAAAGGGGTGCTGGGAACATTCCTGCGATCAGTGTGTCAGTACTTTCTTTCTTTCCTTGTGCATGACCTATCCAGGCCATTAAACCCAGGTGTGCTGTCACCACGTAGGAGAAAGAGGATCTCACAGAGCAGTGTGTTCGTGTGTGTGTGTATGTGTGTGTGTGGATTGGGGGTGGTAAAAGGCAGGTAGGCAGTCAGCTAGACAGACAATGAACAACAAATGAGCCCAACAATTTGATACTGGGCTCTCAGTAATCACCTTGGGTGGGCTGGGTACATGGTCAGGGGCCCAAGGGAGCCCCAAGGCTGTCAGATACTACTTTGACAGGTCATCTGTTGACACAAGGGACTGGTCAGTGCCATGAAACACAGCCCGGGGGGTGGGCAGAGAGACTGACAGAAAGAGATAGAGACCCTGTAAATCAGTGTTGAGTAGATGTGTCAGAGGGAAACTCATGAGAGCTCAGTCCGCGGGGTTGAGGCTTGAAGTGAGGCAGGTGGTTGGTGTGGTGATGGGGGCAGATTTGCGAGATTTACATTTTGCAAAGACTGATGCTTGCAAAAGTCACTAACTTTAGTTAATGTGTAATCCTGCTCATGTCTGGAGTGTGGTGTTGAGAGCCAGTTGTTCTGAGAACTGTTAACAGTGTACGTCAGTGCTCCCTAACAAGAACTGTGGTGGTTTAGTGGGTAGAGCGCACGCCAGAGACTCAGGCATTGCGGGTTCTTATTCTGCTGGGTAGCTCGGTAAATGTGAGGCATTCAATGTAAAGAACTTTGAGTGGTCATTAGACTAGAAAAGTGCTATATAAGAACAAGTCCATTTACCATAACAAGCCCGATCCATATATCCCATCCTCTCTGCATGCATTAAATAGCCTGATCAATTTCAAAATGGCTGCATCTTGTGTTTAAAATCTCTGCTGCTCATAGTAAATAAGTATCATATTCAGATATTTTTTATCTTATTTTTTCACTCTGAAAACATTACATATGACAAACTATCAAATATTGCCAACATTTCCCCATTAACAATAAATAATAAATCTACCTGCCAAAAGGAGGGCTGGGGATCCTCCTGAGTTCGAGCCATTTTTCTTTCTTGTCTTCTCCTTACGTGCTATAATACAAATGGCTTTTGGAGCTTTCCTTTAGCAGGCCCACTGGAGTGAAGATAATGCAGATGTTTCAATCTCTTCATCATGTGTTTTCCCCAGCACCGTTTGGATTTGACAGCTCTGGTTGGCCAAAGTGCTGTCAAGGCACAAATGGAACACTGGTGTCCATGGGGAGAGTGGGGACCCATTTAGGCATCCACAAACTCTGAAAAGTTGTCTTCATAGCCCCGACATAATATCCTTCGTATATTTGAATAAAATAAGAAATTAGAATTAAAAGTGTATTATATTTTGGAGGACCTAATCTCAACTTAACTCTACCCTTTTCCAAAAGTGGCTTATTATCACGTTGACCCTTGACGGCAAAATTGCCCTCGTTTGGATTGCTTCGCAACACTGCCCCCCGCTGGTAACCTGCAGCGCCCCAGTGACGTCTCGCTCAATCACAGATCTTCTAAAAGGGCACGTTTGCACAATTATGTGAAGCAGGATTCGGTTGCATGAAGCGGTGCATGGCAAACTATCATAGAGGGATGCAACAAAAACGAAGCTCCTTCATTTGGACAAAGGCCTGACAGGGATGTATGGAAATCTAGTTACATGGTCACGTAAGGATAACTTGGCTTAGGTTTGCACAGATGATGAGAAATGGGAAAAGATGGGGAAATATGTCCATCACTGTCAAGACCCATTCTAAAAAATGGATTCTGGAGGTAAAAAAGCAGAATATGACTGTCTGTTGTTCACAGTCTTCTTTTGGGAAATTAGATTATTATGATTATGAGCCAAAGTCTGGACATTTGCTCCTGTCATGTCTCCCATCATCAGAAAGACAGACCATGTCAGACGATGTTCTTATGCATAAATGCAGGTTCATATTTTGATTCAATTTCTCTTTTTTCAAACCTGGTGGTGAAATGAGGGTTTTAGATGGTTCAAACCCAAAGATTCCAGAATGGCTGTGCACCATAGGTTGGTTTGTTTACCATCAAACTACCCCACCTGAACTGGTGATTTACGTACTGAACCTGGAGGAACGTTTTCAGACTTCCTCTTAAATGGGTTCTGAATAAGATGCTAAACTAATATGGGACTTTAACCTCATACCAACGTTGGCATACTTGCCACTAACGTGCAATTGACATTTTGACGGGCGGTTTCTCTAACCCGGAAGAAGGGCACCCCGGCCAATCAGGGCCTGCATCACTGATAAAGTGATTTACCAGTGGCCGAGCGAATTACATAGCCACAAATGGTTTAGGAAACGCAGATTCGCGTTTGGATGGGCAACTCAGCCAATAAGGCAAAATAGGCTGTACTAGTGCACATCTTTGACACTTGCATGGGGAGCACACAGCACGACGTATTGCGTTTTGAAACATACGACTTTGACAAAGAGCTAAAATAATCGTCGAGACGCATTCGACAAATCTAGTTCAAGATCGGATCAACGTGTCACCCACGTCCATGCATCTCGCTGTGCACCTTACTTAACATGGGGTTTACATCTGAATTGGCTCACAACAAACACGCCTCAGTAGCATGTTTCTCCCGCTTACGTCTGGATGTGTGTGTGGCTGATCTCCACGTCATGGTCTCAGAGAGACGACGCTGAATTAGAAAGAAAGAAAGAAAGAGATAAAAGAAGAAGCATCCTATAGTTACAGCCCTGAGAGCTGTAGCGTAGTCACATCGCCCTGGGTGTCTCGGAGACACCCAGGGCGATGTGACTTGACTGCTAATGAAGACTCCTACGATGGCCGGCTCTGTGGCAGCTCGGATAACAATGAGGCAAAGTGGAGTGTTTCTACTTTTTATAACGTTGTTTGTGTTCCCAATGGGCTGTGTGCAGGTAGATCCAATGGATGCTTTTCAATACACATCCGAGTCATATCAAAGAGCGGATCAGACGCATGCGTGTGCTCATGCATAACAACACACATACTCACACATACACACACAACGTCTTGATATCCTGTAATTTGGATCCCATGCAACAGGTGCCAGTATTTCTCCATACATGCATTGGGTCCTGAATTAATTTCAGGCAACATCTGGCACAGCACAGTTTGGAAAGCAGACCATAACTGACATCCCTTCCTATCGAAGAATGCACGCTGATGTGTGAGAAACTGGACATGCATTTCCTTCTTTTTTTGACAGTTTAATGAGAATATGAACCCAGGCATATGAACCCAGCCTATTGTTGTGTGGCATCAAGGTAATGTTTATAAGGAGGGGAATGTTTGTTTTCAGCTCAGACTGAAGAAGTCACCTGGTGAGTGACGAAACGTTTCCAAATAAACTTCTGATCCAGTTGAACTGATTCACCTCTTTTTTTGTGATTTCCATACCTGGATTATTGAGCATGCATCGAGACAGGCATTGAGAGTTTTTTGAGTAGTGAATAAAAACACGTATAACAGCAGAGCTAACATTCCTATTGCCGCTGAATTTGCATTAAGATATGGTGTTATGGCTGATAATGGGCTGTTTTTTCAGTACTCCTTATATTGACCAGCTGGCCTGGGAGGGCGTAAGGCCGACTCACCACATTGCAGCGGCAACCCTCTGCACACCCAGCAGGGCAGCCTTCCTCCCTGGACGCTACCCTATACGATCAGGTCAGTCTGTATAATCCTATTCATATAGTCTACGCAACAGTATTTGGTGCAATTTCATTTAAAGGATCTCCATCCATCCATCCATCCATCCATCCATCCATCTATCCGTCCATCCATCCGTCCATGGTCAACCACTTATTTAAAATCGGGTCAAGGAGTCATGCCTATCCAAGCACTCATTGCGCGGATGGTGGAGAAGCACCCTGGACAGGCCTTGAGCATTTAGGGGTTCAGTGTCTTGCTCAAGGACACTTAGACACGCCTCCTGTCAGGTCCGTGGATTATCAGCAAAATATGCTTAAAGTACGAAAAGTCAGTGTATTCATTCTGCAGAGAAGTGGTCCCTGTCTATACTATAATATGGATTAATATTACTGCTGCAGTAATAACTATGTTGAATTTTACTCGTGTGGAAGTTTAGGGCTGAGCTCATTTTAACTACTTTAATATACTGTTGGATAGTTTAATCTACAGCTACACATCATATTCAATAGCATCCTTATGTACTTGTAGCTAAAGTTGGTGTTTGCAGTTTGACTGGTTTTATCCAGATCTCGACTAGAGATCATTACCATGTTTTAAAAGATGAGGAAAGGGTATTTACCTTTCATTCACTGGCACACCTGTATCAACCCCCGGCATTGCAAGTAGAGAATGAGCTGTGTTCAATTGCTATTACATGTGTATGTATTTATAATAGAGTCAAATAAATAGCTTGAGACTGCGGGTTCACTGTGGGGTGTCAGGAAGGGGATTAGGGATTTATCCCCCCCCAAGTTCCATCCAAGTCCATGTCAATCCCGACAACATAGAGACCAACCATGACATGTAAAGTGGACCTCTAGCTTGTGTTATTAGAATCAGCATGTCAGTATGTGAACGTATATTGTGTTATTGTTTAAACGCACCAAGCGTTGTTCATGAATGGTGTTTTTGATCATTTTCTTCTTCTGGTTTTATTCGACAGGTATGGTAAGCAAAGGAACGTCGGGAGTCTTCATAGTCTCTGCGTCGTCTGGTGGGCTCCCGAGTCGAGAGATTTCCTTTGCCAAGGTGGCAAAACAACAAGGCTATGAGACATCGCTGATAGGTGGCTCCGTTTATCCTTAATTATGCATGAACTAATACATTAGCTTAGAAATCAGCCCCAGTGCCTCAAAGGCGAGAAGAGTCCCAGCCCTTCTGTGCGGACTTCACATGCTCTCTCAGTTTACCTGTTGGCTTCCTCCAGCTGCTTGGGTTTCCTCCCACAGTCTGTCTAAAATCTTTTGAAATTCATGTCTGATGAATTAGAAACACAAAATTTCCCATAGTTATTAATGGAAATGCAGCTTCAGCTGTTTGCTTATGAGGGACCACGAGATTGTGGAGCAGCCATACATCACCGAAAACCTGACGCAGAAGATGACGTATGAAGCGATGGACTTCATAGAAAGGTACATATTTCCATACTTTTATCATATAGGTGTAAGTGTAGGCAGGGTGGAGTGGGTGGAGAAGAGTGTCAGGGGAGATATATGACAGAAGGGTACCAGCAAGAGTGAAAGGGAAGGTTACAAGATGGTAGTAAGACCAGTTATGTTGTATGGTTTGGAGACAGTAGCACTGACAAAGAGACAGGAGGTGGAGCTGGAGGTGGCAGAGCTGAAGATGCTGAGATTTAAATTGAGAGTGATGAAGAAGGACATGATTAGGAATAAGTCTATTAGAGGGAGAGCTCAGGTTGGACGGTTTGGAGACAAAGCAGAGAGTTGAGATAGAGATAATGTGGACATGTGTGGAGGAGAGATGCTGGTATACTGGGAGAATGATGCTGAATATGGAGCTGCCAGGGAAGAGGAGAAGAGGAAGACCAAAGAGGAGGTTTATGATGTATTGAGGGAGGACATGCAGGTGACTGGTGTGACAGAGGAAGATGCTGAGGACAGGAAGAGATGAAAATGGATGATCCATTGTGGTGTCCTCTAACAGGAGCAGCTGAAAGTAGTAGTCGTGGTATGCAGTGTCATTGAGTAGTCTTAATTGAGGTATATTTTTCCGTTAATACTTCACAGAGAAGCAATTTCTACAAACTACGGGAAAGTAATCTTATTTAAAACATATTGACCTAGTAATATAAACCTAAACCATCAAATGGCTCACTCATCTTCCCTTTCTTCCCTATGGCTGTAACTGCCAGCTGATTAGTAAAAACAGATAAATGTCAATATGTAAAGTAGTTGCATTTGACTTGTTTTTGGCATTGGTAAGCAAATGGGATCGGTTTCTCTTTTTTTCTCCTTAGGAACTCAGGGAGGCCATTCTTGCTTTTCTTGTCCTTCATTCAGGTACACACAGCTTTGTTTGTATCAGCTACATTTCAGGGGAAGAGTGACTACGGTATCTATGGCGACGCACTCCACGTGGATCGGAGTGTAGGTAAATGGAGGGTGCTTTGTTTTATTGATAGTTACAGACTGAAATACATTTTAGTTTTGATTGTTACGGTTGTTTATTTTTCTGGATCGCCACCATTGCCGTAGTGGAGAAGCTCGCATGTGCTAATGATCGCCAGAGCTGTGCTTTCCAGAGCTTAGCCCCTGGGTGGGGGTCACCCAAGGTGGAAAGGTCAAGGGAGCGAGGTGCCAGATGAAGCAATCCATCCAGCCAGCCATCGTCATCCGCTTATTCGAATTTGGTCGTGGGGTCAAACTGGAGCCTATCTCAGCACTCATTGGGCAGAGTACCCTGTACAGGTCGCTATTCCATCAGAGGGCTTGAGCACTTAGGGTTTCAGCATCTTGCTCAAGGACACTTCAACATGCTCTCTGCTGGGGCTGGGGATCAAACTACCAGCCACTTTGATTCCTACATGACAGTCCCACCTCCTTTGATAATATATATGCCAGAAAAAATCCACAAAATGTTATATAATAGCAAGATATTGCTTTAAAACACTGCTGTTACTTCTCTCTTGCTGGAAACATTCATTAAGGATGACCATTTCTTCCCTAACTCATTTACAAATACTTTATTCTCATACATACTAAGCAGTAACTCCCGTTGTACCTGAAATCCATCAGAAATTCAAGGAATGCTCTTGCTGGCCTTTGTGAACATAATTGAATTGGGGAATGCCACTATCTGTTTTGCCTCAGCCTGGTTTATTGGATGAGGTATGATGCTTCTGCACCCAAAGCTACAAGGAACTTAAAACTCTTTAATAAAAACATAACTGGCTCAACAATTCAATCTCTGTAATTTCAATAACTCAATTTATGTGTCATCCCTGAGACTGAAATACATTAAATTTGGCTTGGAGGGATTTAATTTTGGATGTATAGAGTATTGCTTGAAAATAAGCCTTTCGACCATTCAGTTTACTCCTTAGGTAGGTAACCCCCGAGCCCCATGCAGCCCGTACAACTCGGAGGGTAATCGGTGCTTGTTATGCTCTACCTCACACTGATACTGGTAAATACAGCTTCTGGGGCATTTGGTATTGTGACCTCAGCTCAACTCTGCCCTGTGTGTTTTCAGGTCAAATCATGCGAATGCTGGACAGGCGGAAGCTGAGGGAAAACACACTGATATACCTGACCTCTGACCGGGGACCTCACCTGGAGGAAATCTCCTCCAGTGGCGAGGTCCACAGAGGCTGGAGCGGCATTTATAAAGGTACAGAGTGGGCTTTAGTAAGCTAGGTGGGTTTTTCCCAGAGGTAAATGTGCCTATATTATTATTATTATTATTATTATTATTATTATTTAAAGCATATATTTATTATGAATCAAGAAAGTCATTAATTCAATGCATATATTAATGTATTATTTATTATTGCTGGAGTGCTGATGTTACTCCACAGTGAGGTCAAATAGAAAGTCAACAACCATGTCAAAGCTTAAGCATTATCACATCGTCTTTGGGAGCAAGTGAGACATCTCCCATAGATTTACATCTTGATTTATAACCCATCCTATTGTATAGGAGCAGTGAGCAGCCACAACGCCCGGGCCCCAACTCCAGTTCTTTTTCCTATTGCCTTGCTCAGAGGCACAGGCAAGAGCATGAATGCTAATACGAATGTCTTTTTGTTAGTGGGAGGAAACCGGAGAACCTGGAGGAAACCCGAACACAGAAATGGGGAGAACATGCAAAGTGCAGATTCACTCGGGATGACTGGGAACCTATTGGGCTAAAATAGTTTAATACAAAGAAATTCAGTTATATAACCATTGAACCCACATCAACTGGGATCCTGTACTAGTGTTTTGGTCTGCCTTACTTCATGAGAACACACTTTGAAGCATGGGAGTGCTTGCAGTACAGCTAGATTGATGCTGATTGACTGTGATGTTCATGAATAGTAAAATATGCAGCCACTTTTACACAACAGTGCAGTACAACAGATCTGGGGCAGATTTTTACATTATGAGACCATATGACAGCACCTTCAAATGTATGACTTGGCAAATACACCAAAATGGCAGTTACCTTGCTTCTCCTTAGAAGCCTTTTGGTGTCACTGTCAACTTTTTTGATGTATAATGCATAATCATAATGCAGCCTCAGGTCACCTGTTAGTTGACAGAATAATTGACACCCACAAATCAGTGCTTTATTTTTGTTTTGTTTTTTTGGATTCCCTTATCAGTCCCACAAGAGGAAATATGGATTTCTCTACATTTAAACCCATCCTATTGTATTGGAGCAGTGAGCTGCCACCATATGGCACTCGGAGAGCAGTTAAGGATTCAGTGTCTTGCTCAAGGACACCTCGACATACTTTCTGCAGGACCGAGAATTGAACCTGCCACCTTCCGATCGGTCTATCCACTGAGCTTTGTAATCATCTGTAGTTTCTCTGACATCCAGCTGTGGTTTAGTAACCTGCTCGGATCACGTGAGAGGCACTGCGATGCAAAACGCAATAACAGATAATAACGGATTAGCAAGAAAGAAAGGGAAATGTGAAAAGGTGGTATTGGGTAAACCAAAATAGATTTGTATTATCTTGAACGACTGGAAGATACATTTTCATTTAATCCTTCTCTCGAACCCAAATAGATCCATCTTAACTGCTTTTTATGGATTAAACCCTGTGGAAGACCACCGTTGTTTTTATCTTGGTGGAGAAACCACCATCAGGTACACTGGCATCTGATCTGAGCCACAGTTGAATCAGAGCAGAGGTTTTTCATCCTAAAAAAGTAAGCAACCAAACTCGAGTCAGTGTTTCAAGAAGGGGTTGCCAGGCAAGGATTCTCGCAATCCTATCAATACACTCTCGGATTTGATGCAATCCTCCTGACTTCATTGAAAGGCAGCATAGACAGCTTTGTAAGCCAGCAGCTATTTGCTCTGCTCTTGAATGCTATGGCAAGCTCTATCCTAAGTTAGCAACCTCTCATGATATGAGGAGCTGATGTTTTAGTGGTATATGAGACCGGCCTCACTCTATTCTTTGTCTTCTTCTTCTCCCCCATGAGCAGGAGGAAAGTCCAAAAATTGGGAAGGAGGCATACGGGTCCCAGGGATCCTCACTTGGCCAGGGAAGCTACCCGCCAGCACACAGGTAGATGAACCCACCAGCAACATGGACCCTTTCCCCACCATCGTGCATCTAGCCGGAGCAACCCTCCCTGATGACAGATGAGCTGGAGCCATCTTGATACAGAGCGTCTGCCATAGATCTCAATCAAAACACCGGTCACTAGTT
The DNA here is from genome assembly GCA_900302585.1 of Regalecus glesne. Classification (NCBI taxonomy): domain Eukaryota; kingdom Metazoa; phylum Chordata; class Actinopteri; order Lampriformes; family Regalecidae; genus Regalecus; species Regalecus glesne. The sequence continues at coordinate 9,222 of OMLC01027660.1, read as the reverse complement.
CGATTCCCAGCTCCTTCAGAAAGCATGTTGAAGCATCCTTGAGCAAGAACCTCTAACTGCTCCTATACAGTAGGATGGGTCAAATGCAGAGGATACATCACAGTGTAGGAATATAAAGACCAAATTATGTGAATTTTATTAATTTCTATTTTTTAATGAAGTGGCTTTCCTCTTTAGTAAATGGGCTAAAGCATGTTAAAAAAAACATTGTTGCAGCCACTGTGGATGGATGTAGTGTTGTTGATGACCTTGAGATTTTTTTCTGTTTGTTGGCTTTAGCTCAGAGAGATAGACGGACATGACCTCATGGCTCTGCTTCAGGGAAAGGCAGCGAGGTCAAACCACAAGTTTCTCTTCCATTATAGCAATACCTACTTGAATGCTGTCAGGTGGCACCCCAAAAACAGTGAGTGTCCACTGTCATGTCAAGGTGTCCTTGAGCTAGAAAATGAGCCCCTAACTGTTCCCCGAGCACTACATGGTGGCCCCTATACAATTGGATGGGTTAAATGCAGAGAATTGCAAATTCCCCCCTGTAGGACTGATAAGGGAAAACATAGTATTACTATTATTACCAAGTTAGTAAGTAAATGATTTGTGAATGGTGGATATCTTTCTATGCAAAGGCCAAAATCCTGATATAATGGTGTTCTATTCAGCAATGTTCACTTTAGTTTTGCACAAGAACAAAATGTTTTGCGCTAGTGATAAAATCAATTGGGCCCAAAAATGCCCTTCCTGCCCTTTAAATACAACTTTCATTGTTTCCACAGGCAGTGCCATTTGGAAAGCCTTTTATTTCACGGTCAACTTCTACCTAGAGAACCAAACCGCTTGCTTCCACACACATATCTGCCATTGCATGGCTGACTATGTGACCTACCACAACCCTCCTTTGCTGTTTGACCTCTCCAGGGACCCATCAGAGACCACACCCCTGACCCCCACAACTGAACCGGCCTTCCATTTGGTCCTGGCGACAATGAGAGAGGCCATCGAGCGCCACCGACAATCAGTGAAGCCCATGGAGAACCAGCTCTCCTTCAGGAATCTGGTCTGGAAGCCCTGGCTTCAGCCTTGCTGCTCTTCCTGGATCCAGCTCTGCAGATGTTTGCTTGATGACCAGCAAAATCCTGTGACCCCTGCTGTCACAAATTAACCGTAGGGTCATTGATGGCTATTGGCTTCAAAGGAAATAGAGCTAGTATATCCTTTTGAGATGTAAGGAGATATATCATGGATCTTTTCAAAAATAAGTCTGCCCGTTTCATTCTCACTGCTAATGTAGTGCATAGAGAGGTTTTGCCATTTTCTCCTTTCATATGGACACAGCTCTATTTTGTTATCTACAGCTCAATGAAATGAATTATGGACAAATCATGTTCCTAATCATGTCCTTCTTCATCCTTCCCAATGTAAATCTCAGCATCTTCAGCTCCGCCATCTCCAGGTACACCTCCTGTCTGTTTGTCAGTGGTACTGTCTCCACACCATAGAACATATTAGGTCTCACCGCCATCTTGCAAACCTTCCTTATTACTCTTTCTGGTACCCTTCTGTCACACATCACTCCTGACACTCTTTTCCATCCACTCCAGCCTGCTCTCTTCTCCACGTCTCTCCCACACTCTGTGTCTCTTTGCACTGTTGACCCCGAGTATTTAAAGTCATTCACCTTCCTCACCTTTTTTTGCATCGTCATCATTCTGCCATTTCCTCTCGTTGAAACACCCCATTAAAACAATCGTGTCCGTGGTGATCTGATTCATATCATTTTGTTGTTTTCTGCAGTTTTTCCGTAACTCAACCTTCACTTCCCAGACACATGACATGAGCAGTGATCTTATCCGTCTGGTGTCATGCAAACATCCAGCTGCTGGCAAAAGAACAGTCAGAAACAGACTCTTTTTTGGTAGTGCAGTATTCAAAAAGACCAGTTAAAAGTTGGCAATTCTTTAATCCAACATTTTGCATGTAAGCGCCCCTGTCGAGCAGGCATTAATTTCTCTTATTTTATTGCTTTTGTACTTTCTGGTGAAGAGAACTTTTTTTGTTTTTCCATATAAAGCTTATCTCTGGTTAAAATTCGGGGAGGTTTGGACTCTCAACAACCCTGTTACCTCGAGAGAGCCTGGACAAGGTTGGCACAATGCTCTTGAATCAGCAACTCTCTGTTGGTGAAAGCTGCTCTCACATTCTTTATATTGCAGTCCTTTACCCTATAAAGCCATTTCTCTAAAACCTGGTTTTTCATTTAGTTTTTTACATCCGTATGATTTTAAACGGGCCATATGTTTCTATCACTGTGTTATGAATAAATGATATTTGTGTTTTTCTGTCAGGGGGCGGCATGGCTCAGTTGGTAGAGCGGTAGTCTGGCAATTAGAAGGGTGCAAGTTTGATCCTCGCACCTGCAGAGAAGTGTGTGTCGAGATGTCCTTGAGCAAGACACCGTTCCCCTAATTGTTCTACCCTGAGATGGACTAGCGACCCTTCCGGGGTGTAACCCCGCTTTTCGCCCAATGAGAATTGAGATGGGCTCCAGTTTAGCCCCACACCCTGGGTTTATGTAAGCTATGGATGTGCTTTTGTCAGATTGAAATATGATGATAGGCATGGGCACAAGTCCCTGAATACTGGTAGCTTCACCGGTGACCCGTTCCGTAGGCTCAGTGGCCGTGTCAGGAAGTACATCCGAGGTCAAATCTTGCCAGATTGATATGTGTGGCAACCACACCAGATTGGTCGAGGCCACCATTGTTGCTATGCCCTCCTCAGGGTACCAGTGGAAGCTAAAATCCAATGTGGTGACCCATAAAAAGCTGGGAATAAGCTGATAGTGGAAAATCAGGTTGAATTTATATGAAGACACACAACCTATGGAATCAGCTGCTAATCCCATCACGGCGGTAATTATTTACGAGTGGTATTCGGAGAGAGGTTCTATCCAATCTGCGGCAGTGATGCCATTTAATGGTTGTGGATCCTGGCCTGTAATCACACCAGATGATCAGTGATACTTTGATTTGGCTCTGATAGTGACCAGCTGTTTATCTCCCTTCTTGACCCAACCATTTAGCTTTGGCTCACAGTGCACAGCGACCAGCCCCTACGCCAGCTGGGGGAGGGGATGCCGCTCTATATCACAACCCTGGCGAGATCTGTGCCCTTCACGTCCATCCATTACAGGGTGGCTCAGACACAGCTGTCAAAGTTTAATAACAGGGTCTGCCGTTCATGCTGAGACACACAGACGGAAGTCATTTATTACTCTAAAAGGCCGCTTTATTGTGGAAAAGCATCCATCAAGGCGAGACGTTAATCCCCTGTCCACACGGGGAATTAGCATTTGAGAGAAAAGGCCGGTTGGGGTATAACGGTGATGAAGGTATACACACGCCTGGTGTCTGTTGACGTGCAGTACATTTAGGTGTGAGCTCCTCCAACAACACTCAGCTGACCACTCTCCTAGTGATGGTCGCCTCCGGTGTGCCTCCACGCATCGCTTGGTGAGGAGGGACAGTGTATAAAACCAAACGCCCGGGACTAACCCTGGGTGGTAGGTGTATATCAAAGCATGGCTTTAATTGAGCTACACATCTCATTATGGGAAACAGCAGGTAGTTCGGCATTGCAAATGCTGTTTGCGACGTATGTTTTGATGGTTTTTGCATGTTGTGGTGGTTTGCGGGTTCCCCCCGCGGCTACAGCGAGGACGAGGAGACTGACAGATGTATTTGAACCAAAATGGACAGATTTATTGTTGTTCCCCTGCCATATAGACTAACTCACGTTGGGAGGCGCAGCCGACACAGCAAAGCCAGGTTGGCCAGCACGCTCGAGAAGACCCTAGCTGACCAATTATCACTCAGCTAAGGCCATCCCTCTCCCCCGTCTGGGCACGGCTCCACTTCCTGCCTAAAACTCCGCCTTTAACTAAACTGAACTCCTCCCTCCATCCAATCCCAATGGAGACTCCTCCCTTCTCCCTTTGTACTGCCCTCCCGAATGTGTGCTGCATGTCAGGGTTGCTGCAATATAATTTTTCATAAATAGGAAAAGCATAGTTCTTTGTGAGGTTGTTGGTAAACTGTCATGTCTTGTAGGTCTCATTCTGTTCCAACTGACTCTCAGACTCCAGGAATATACGGTATGCATGTGAGCAGAGGAACCAATGCATTTGACCATGGTGTAGAGAATTATGATGTATCTGTTAGCATCTGAGCACCCATAGGTTGCCTTCATGGAGCTGGTTCACATTTTTGGTTTTGCTTGCGTCCATCATGGAGAGCAGGCTGTGCATTCCTGACAAATGCAGAGTAGGCCGTATCCTCACAAGATCCAAATTTGGCTCTCATGCTGCAGCTCAGATGCTGGAAAACTCATGATAAACCCTGCTCACATATCCTGGTGCGTATGGGGGTATGGAGGAGAGAAAACAGCCATTGACCCTGGAACTGAAACGTCAATTTCACTTCAAAGCATAGATGTTCCATCAAGGTCCTAGAGGTCCTTTCAAGTTACATGACAACGTTATGTTACTTCCTATGAAGTGCATGTGTATGAAATCATCAGTCATCCCCCTCCCTACCAGCATTCTCAGCTCAAAGAAATTGAAGGCCTCCTCATGTAATTGATGGAGAGCCCAGGATCACACATGACCGTGTTTCATCAAGTGCAGCCTCAGCCATGTACAGGTGAGGGAAATGTGGAGAATCTCTGTTATCACGGTTGTAATCAGATTGAAGCTTGACCATACACGGCTGTCTTTCATTCCCCTCTTTATAATTCATAGTGAGTCATTGGTCCTACAATATAAAGACATCCAAAGGACATAAGTAAATTGCAATGCACTGCATATGATTTTTGTGACTAATAGTGACATGCAAAAAAATTAAAAAATAATAATTCCCTTATCAGTCCCGCAAGGGGAAATTTGGATTTCTCTGCATTTTTGACCCAACCTATTGTATAGGAGCAGTGAGCTGCTAGCATATGGCACTCAGGTTGCAGGGCCGGGGATCGATCCTGCAACCTTCTGATTGCCAGATGACCGCTCTACCCACTGAGCTAGGCTGCCCCTAAAATAGAGCCCTCATCGAATCCATATCGAGTTCCCTGGCCAATAAGTTATTTATGGTCAGGGAACTTATTGAGGAGAATGTCCTTGAAGCTTTTATTTCTGAAACATGGCTGGATGATCTCTTTACATTGGGTGATGCTCCAGCCCCATGTACAGCTTTCCGCACACTGTGAGAAAGAACATAAGACACAAGGGTGAGCAGTCACTTTTCTGATTCTAAACTGTGTTCAGGTCTCACTTGGAGAGTTTGAGAGCTTGGGATATGTTGCTGGCAATCTACAATGTGACACGTAGGTCCTGCTTCTGATCACTATATGTATTGCTTGTGTTGTATAGATACAGAAAATGGGCTTCATTCCCTTCAAACTCTGCTTTTGCGACCTGGTTAATGAAATGTATATATTGACCTATTTTCTATGTAAAAACAAAAAATAAAGCCTATTTCCATTTCCACCTCTCTCTGGAGAATGCTTTCAGCTTCTTAATACCAACTCTGATGATAATTTCAGATAAGTCAATGTGTTCACTTGGGCAGCTGGAATGAAGCTAAAGTGGTGACTGGTTAGCCATATATACATAGTGCTGTGAAAAGTTGTCGAAAATTCACAAATATTTGAAAATTCTCACAAGACCTACAACATTCTACCGAGTTGTAGAAATATTTTTGTGTAAGTTCTCCAACATTCTAGAGAGTTCTTAAACTTTTCTTTTTTTTAGAAATTTTTGTCTAAGTTCTGCAATATTCAATAAAATTCCTGTGAGTCCTAGGAAATTCTCTATCAGATATTCGGCACTACACGTACCTGGAATGTCTGGAAAACAGGTAAATTAGAAAATGTTATAACCCAAATCACAAAAGCATGGTTTGATGAACAAAAATAGGCATTTTTGTATATTTTTGTAGTCATAAGTCAAGTCCAGTCAATAGCCCACTATCACAAATTAATAATTTGCCTCAGTAGACTTTACATTAACAGAGCATCTTGTCCGTAGACCCTCACCTCGGATAAGGAACAGCTCCCTTAAAAACCCTGTTACAGGGAGAAAAATAGAAAGAAATCTCAGGGAGAAAAAACAGAGGAGCTCTCTCCCAAGATGGACAGCCGTGCAATGGATGACATGTACACAGAATAAAACACAATTTACAGCATACAACATGATCAGGATAACAGTCCTGTAATTAAATTACAAAAGGTAAAACTGATAAAAATGATAACCTCCTTCATGGTGACGGTACTAATCAATGAATATCTAAAACGCCAGATTAAGCCACCGGGCCAAGATTCATCATATGTGTAATGTTGGCAAATGGACAGATGGATAAGGATCCTTAAAAGAGGTGGGAATAGACGTAGACTACATCAGTCCTAGCATCATAGTTCATACCACCACGGTGGCACCAATTACACATCTCCCAGGTTCGCCCAAAGTCACATACGTAGTAAATTAGAAAAAAAAAGGAAATATTGTGGGACATTCATTCAGCAAGATAAAGTAGATAGGGGCATAGGTTACATTAGTCAATAAGCCATTAGGAAATAACACTTCTAGCCCAGGAACCCAAAAAGATCAATTGTGTTACATAGCGTATTCCTAATTGTCCAACTACAGTCTTGTTTTAATGAACTATTGCAGTCATTTGACCTGACCCAACATGCTTTGCAGCCAACTCATCACCATGGATACAAACTCAACCTTGTCATTTCCACAGACACTGCCTGATATCCAGAGTAAGTGGTTGTCAATGATGTTGCACTAAGATCAAGTGATGGCTTCCGATCAAGCCATCACCACCAGACCTGTCGAGAAACCGTGTTTCTATGAAATAACACTGCAGTCTTTTCAAACTTTCTTTGTAGTCTTCCCTGTTGCCTTGATTCTGAGGGCAGCGACTGTGATGACATGGTCGATCATGCTAGTCCTCTTCTGTTGGACGGCATCAATAACGCTGTACCACTAGGATATACAAAGAAAAAATAAGTAAAACATTTACAGGGGATGTAAAATCCCATGGAGCCATGGTAAGATTATATGCCTTTGGTGGCGTAGGGGGTTAAGGCACCTATGTTCAGTGCATCTCTGCATCTTGCATTCATGTGTTCGAATTCCGGCCACGTCATTTCCAACGATGGCCGGACGTCCAAAGTTCGTGGGTCATAATTGGCTAGGCCTCACATGGGTATAGAGTTTGGGTTGGATAAAGTATTCTGGGTTCGCTAGTGTCCCCCTCTGGGTTGTCCAGGCAGCGGTGGTTAAGTGAAGGGAAAGTACTCTGCTTCGTTCTCCTCTGACAGCAAAGCACTGTGCTTTCCCCACCAGACCCCGATGTGAGGACTGGTCGTCACATGACACGGAGGACTCACATGCTACGGCTGCCCCCTTCCTGTCGACCTTCTAGAGGGGCATCAATGCGACCAACCCAGCAGTAGGCAACTAGGATGGGAATAAAAGGGGATAAAGAAATAAGAAAAAAATAGATAAATAATGTGGCTTGTAAGAGACTGCCAACAAACTGAGAAGATGTGGAGAAAATCAAAACTGCACCTTGACCAGGACATTTTCAATCCAAAGCAACACTCTGCACCCATGGAAACCTCACCATTACCTGCTCACCTGTCGTTTCTGTTCAAACGGTCTCAACCAGCAAATGCAGTGAATGTGCATCTTTTCAGACAACATCCTTATCAGGCTCAACATCCTACTTACTGGCTTCACTGATTATCATGATATGCTTTGATCAATCCACGTCAGTGATGGCATGCTATTCACTGTAGACTTCGGAGACCTCACTGAAAATGTGGAACACGCTGGTGGCAGATAGACTAAAAGCTCTCCCGTTATCCAACAATACTATGAAAGACAGAAATGACAAAATGGCAAATGACTGTGAGAAGCATCTCGTGGAAAAGTTTAGAAAAGTTCCATTTGCCACACAACTGGACGAAAATACATCTCTAGGTGACGAGGTATGGCTTATCATATATGTGCAGTATGTAGATGGTGAAGATTTGAAACTAGACATTTTCATGTCGGCCAATCTTACCCCCACAACCAGGGGCAAAGATATGTTTGCTGCTATCGATACTTACCTCTC
>OMLC01027627.1:1302-15751 GCA_900302585.1 Regalecus glesne | reverse complement strand
TCAGCCCTCACAGCTTGTCTTTTATCTATCTTGGTATGCACACACACACACACACACACACACACACACACACACACACACACACACACACACACACACACACACACACACACACGCACACACACACACACACACACACACACACACACACACACACACACACACACACACACACACACACACACACACACACACACACACACACATCTCCTTCTCTGACCCTCATGTCAGTGCGGGTGATGAAGCCTTTGCCCTCCACATCGCAGGTCTGGAAGAACTCCTTGGTTTTGTTCAGCAGGGCGATGTGACCCCAGTCTGAGCCCATTTTCTCCGGGTTTGATCCAAAGCCGTTCACCCTGCTCTCCTCTTCCATCTCTGTGGGACACTTTGGTAGAGAAGCTCGAGACACGCTTTCCTCCAAATGTATATCTTCTTCAGCCGATCTGCAGAGCAGCGTCAGACATGGTCCCCCCGCTGGCGTGACCTCTAGAGAACGAGCGGCCCCATGGTCAACATGATGACAGAAGGAGGAGATGGCATCCGATGATGGGAAGAGAGTGGACCGGTGTGGTGTCGCAGACTCCTGTGGGGCAGAAGAATAAAGATATAAATATATTTCAGAGAAAGTTGGATGCACATGTACGCATTTTCAGAGGAAGCACTGTACGTTCCACCGACACCCAACGTGCAGTGTTACGCAAACAGTTTTGCAAAAGCAGAGGCCCGGGAGGGAGATTCGTAGGGGACCTTGTCTTATCAGAACAATGTCTGCTTATGTAAGTTATAAGAAAGCTACACTCCCAGTTTGGCTTGTCACAGCTATGCAGCACTTCCCTTTTCTAAACATGCTGTGAGCGAGCTACTTGTAACGGGCACGTAAATACAGGATGAAGGATAATCCCAGGACCTGTCTGCACAAAACACATGACGCCGTAATGCCTGAAAGACCGCTGAGCCCATTTCCAACACAGTAGCATAGGAAATTTAATGCATCTTCACAGTCTGTCTCTGCTGTGTCTTTTTCCCTTTGTGAGACCACACTGGTCTTGGGATATATATAACATGTGTAGGGAGCATTGACATGCTACTCAGCTGTTGAGGTATGGACCATGTATCAGTTTATCCTGACAAATATATGCTAGTTGTTTGTTGTCTACCTCATGGCGGTGAACAGATGACATGCAGGGAAGTAGCTTTGTGGTCAACTTGCATTGACAAACACTTGTGATGCTGCAGAGGAAGGAGGGGCAAGAGACTTGCTGCAAGCGATAAAATGATGGAAAAAAGTCATGGCTGCTTAAACTGAAGCTGTTCACCAAACAGTTAAGCATGATACTGCCATGTAGCTCAGAATACAGCTAATAAATCCACCTATAACTCAGCCACTCAGAAAACTACAGCAATCTGTTGATGAGTGTGACCAAAAAGAAGAAAAGTAAAATTTGCAGACATGAACAGGAAACTTGGAGCTGACTATTTCTGCTAAGCCTTTAGGGTGTAAATGCAAGCATGAGACTCAAACTTTAGGTGTAACAACAGCCATGAGTTACAGAGCTTTTATATCATCTACGGTATCCAAGGCATTCTTCTTCTTCATAAAGTAAAACCAGCAACAAAAGTAGGAACATTTTCTTACCTTTTAAAACTGACCATGACCAACCAGTCCCCCTCTCCTGAATATCCAAGGAGCAGCGATGGTGCTCTCTATTCAGCAAGTCTTGCCTCACAGATCAACAGTAGAGAAGTCATTCTGCAACCATGTGATGTCATGTCATGGGGTAATTACCGGAGGCTTTTTGGTCCGTGTGTATAGATTTTGCTTGCAAATGGAGAACACAGACTGCATGGTGAGTTCTCAGTATAGCCAGATTTTGCTGCTTGTTTCTAATGGGCTGTGTACCTATGACAACACGAGACAGAGAAAGGTAAGTGTTTTGAATGATAATGGATCTATTGATAACTCCATCATTTCAGATAGATCTAATACTTCTTCAAGGAAACCGGTGTGGAGGGGAGCATGCTCAACAAGTGGAATAATTAATTCAAGTGGAATAAGTTATTAATAACTCAGTAATTCATGTGATTTGATTCAAGTAGATTGGAGGAAATCACTTGAATTACTGGATTTATATACACTTGATATAAATACACATACACACACAAACACACACACACACACAAATATATTACATGTATACAGAACTTCTACAAGGAAACCACTGTCAGAGGGGAGAGTGTGTATTAATTAACTCCTTTATCATTAGATTAGCATTGGATTCCTAATTTCCTTAGAATCAAACTAATATTCCTTACCAATAATTGTAAACCCAATCAACTGGCCAACTGAGAAAAAATACATTTTTTGCGACAAATGAAAAACATCGATTGAAAATTTTATATGGATTTTAAAATAACTGCTTTATTACGAAATGCCATTCATATTCATAGATCAAAATAAGAAAGATAAGTGAGACAATTCATAAAGACTTGCATCAATCGATCATTATTCATACAGCACAGTTCATACAATGGCTTGTGGGCCAATGTACTACAAATGACCAATAACAATGCAATATAAAGAAACACAGAGGGGAGCGAAGACACACAAAAAAGAAAATAGAAAATACATGAATGAAGAAACAATAGAGTAATAAAACAACAAATGACAAGGATGCACATGTCCTTGATGGGGAGGAATGCTGGTTTGATCAAGGAGTCTGAAGATGTCTATATGAAGAGGAAATTACCATTCTTGAACAGAAGGAGGAGCCTTAAGAGAACACCCATCACCATCTTAGAATACTGTTTGCAGCTTATCCCCAGTCCTCTGTGACTAGTACACATACAGGGGGTAGTATCGCTAGAGGGGTAGGGGGATCATCTAGTAATCGGAGATTGGTGGTTTGATCTCTGGCCCCTACAGAAAGCGTGTCGAGGTGTCCTCTAGCAAGACACTGAACCCCTAACCCGTCCCTTAGCATTGTGTCGCGCTGTGGTTGTGCTCATTGCTCCCATACAATAGAATGGATAAATGCCATAAGATGGAACGGTGACCCATCCATAGTGTTTCCCCACCTTTTGATGGGATAGGCTCCAGCATGACTCTGTAACCCGACTTATGAAAAGAGTTGATGATGGATGCATGGATGGATGGGTTAAATCCAAAGAAATGTTTCATTGGCTTTGGTCATATGACAAATAAAAAAACACACACTACCATTGAAACAAGACTCAATGGCCAATTTGCACATCACCCCACTGTTGTTTTTCCAGGTCATTATGCCACTGCACTTTTTTTTAGGGTAGATATACTTGCAGTCAGTCGAGACAGAAGACATCACTTAGGTGAGTGAAACATTGCTCTCAATCAACCTTGTGTCCAGATGAAGTGATTCAACATTCTGTGAACAAATGACAAGGCACCTTCAGTAAAAAACAGGTTAAGTTGTTTTGATTTCTCTTTTAAAACTCTCCACATATGCGGACTACCTCAGATCCTCAAGCAGACTGGTTCAGAGACTAAGGCCACAGTGCCTGAAAGTTGTCACCTTGTGGGGTTTTTGTTGTGATCCTTGGGATGACTAGGGTAGCTGCAGAGCATCAGAGACCTGGTGGGTACATTTCTAAAAGGCAAGTCCAACAGGCTATTCAGTTATTCAAAACCTAACAATAAAGTATTAAAATCCATTCTAAATCTGATAGGCAACCAAAGCCATCCATCGCCCCTGTATAAAGCATGTTTGCCTGCTGAGGTTATGAGGCCATCTTGTGGCCTAAAGAATAAATGCAACTTAACATATTTGGGATAATGTAAAATTAGATTATTAAGCAACATTAAGTTTCACAATGACCGAACCTTGTCCAGAAATGTTAAGCATTACTGGAGGGTGTGTGGTAATTTTGTGTGATGATTTAACAGCATAAAAGTCTGTGGGAGTAATATTTAACAAATAACCCACTTGTATTGCTTGTTCCTTCCCTTACATGCAAAAGACTTGTGCACTTGTAGCAACAAGCACAGTCAGCATCGACTCTAGTGATGTATAACCAGACTTTTGACGGTTTAGTTTTCTCATCCTAGTAACAAAGAGCAGGCTCTATGTGTATCCCCATGTCTGGGACAATGGTGGAGACCTGGCCCTACCCCTCCCTATTGTAAATTAGGAAAAGCGAAAACACATTATAGACAAATATCTTTATCTTACTACAAGGTAGAAACGGCATTAGTGAGATAAAGGTGCAAGATAACTTTTTTGTTGGCCAAATAAATAGGACATTTATTTTAATTTCCCAGATGCTGATACGAGAACCATCAACATCACAACTTATCAGTACTAGGTGCTACAGCTGCTCCTATATAATAGGATGAATAAAATGCAGAGGACAGATTTCATTGTAAGAATACAAAATACCAAATAAAGTGGCCTTCCTTTCCTTTCCTTGATTTGATTCATGTGTGTGACTGCTTGGTTGGAACAAAGAGCTGCACTCTGGCTCTTTCTGGATCATGATGACCACCCCTAGTTTATAATGACTGTTACACGATCTAAACCAAGTTCCCACACTGTCTTTCAATACTAACCCTACTCGGACAAGGTTTAGTGGGACATAACAAAATGAAAACTTTTGTTTTAAATCATCTAATTTAATTTAATAACAATAAACATTTAATAAACAATTGTGTAAATGACACTGCCAAAATGAAGGTCAGTTCCACTGTTTTGTATTAACTGTCCAACATAAGCCCTACTTTAGGATCATTTCCCAGTTCCTTGGATCTTCTGAAGTAGGCACTCCATCCGGAGGTTCAGGTTGGGCTGTCCTCTCTTGGTCTTTTTACTCAAAATCTGGAACGTCTCCTTCTTTTTCTGTTTATACATCCTAATGGCCTCCTCTCTCTGCTGCTTGTTCTTCAGGTGTTCCTAAGAGAGAGAGAAAAAAAGATAATTGCATGTTATAACTATCGAACCTGCAACATCTGACTTGGAAGTGCACTCTCTATTCTCTAGGCGCTAGGGAAGGATTTGCACATGGCCCTGCACATTGCTGGATGTGAGCTACCCAGTCTGCGGGAGCTGTACACCCAGCAGTGTACAAGAAGTCTCTGCAGGTCCTTAAGGATCCAGCTCATCAACACAACAGCCTGTTCTCTCTGCTACCCTCAAGGAGAAGATACAGGACTCTCAAAACACACCAGCAGACTGAGGAACAGCTTTTTTTTCCTCAGGCTATAAGAGTTCAAAATAAAACACACACACGCACATGCACACACGCACAAAAAACCTTACCATCTTTGCAATATCTTTAACTACTGATTGCATATGCACCCATTATTGCTTTTAAACTTGATTGATGTTTGTTCTTAATTTAACTAGTTTTATACGTTTCTATTATACTGATTGCTTTGTGTATCTTTCATCATATATCTTTATTTCATTTAATCTTTCTGTAACAGACCCTCCCAGCCCAAGAATTTCACATGGGTGTAATTGTCCAACTGGTGTGACAATAAACATCTTGAATCTATAAGGGAAGTAGTTCAGTGATAGAGTGGGTGCTTTGGGAACTCGAGTGCCAGAGACAGTGAATTGGAACCTTCTGCCGGGTGTCAGGAAGGGCATCCGTCCTTAATCCCCTAAACCCCATCTAAGTCTGTGTCCAGCCCCACACTGTGGGGACAAGTCATGACACATAAAACAGACCTCAATCTTGAATCAATAAAATAATTTCTGATCCTAAACACATTGAAATAAGGATAGAGGAATATAGGAAACTTATTTTTTTAGGGTCATTAACATGTCGGAGGAAAAATGCTTCACCTCTTTCTTCATTCTCCGTTTTTCTTTGACCGTCTCAAATTCTTCTTTCGTCTTCTGGTAGGAAGTTTTCCTCATGAGTTTTTTCTTCATGCGGTTGCTCATGGGGAGGCTGGAAAGGGCATTAAAGCAGACTCAGTTTGTTTTTCTGCTATATCATGTTTTAACAGATAGCACAAATGATTGCCTTTTAACACTTCATATCAATATAGCCTCTGCACAAGAGAAGTAGTAATGATGAATGCTATGAAGGATCTCAATCAAATCTTATTTTCCAAATAGTCCATATCCTTAACAGCATCACCATTCACTCTTGGTGAAAGTGTAGATGATTTTCTTTATAGCAAAGCTGTGATAGTAATGGTTGCCAACATGAACGTTCTCTGACTACTTACTTTTCTGGTTTTTCGGGGACTGTTAGTTCAGACTCGACAGGGTCAGACTGCTCAGTTACAGTAGTAACTGATTCTTCAGAAACTTGTTCTGTGGCACCATCGCTTACAGGTAAGGATTTTGTCTTCACCTCCTCATAAGCCCCCCTTCTACATGTATTTCTTTTCACTTTATTTATCTGAGCCTCATTTTTTAGTTTCTCAGCCTCAGCCAAGTACAGATGTTTGAGATGCTCTGGATAGTTTTCTTTGTACAGTGTGTTGGACTGAGGCCCCTTCTTTCTCTCCTTCCGCAGCAGTTTGTTGTACTCATGTTGAATCTTCTGCTTTCTCTTGAATGCAAATCCCTGACCTGAGAGAGGGGAGTCATATCATCAAACAGCTTAAGCAACTTCAGAACCTTCTATCAGTAGTTATCAGCTTTGTCCTGTTGTTTGCGCTCCCTACAGACTAATGTTGCTTCTTTTTTCAAAAGTAGTTGTTTTCGAGGTAAAAACCTTACCTTCTTTAAAGTCAAAATAGTTGCATCAGGTCATCTGGATATAGGTTTAAAACAAAACAGGAGTACATTTCAACATTCATCTGAATGTCATCCTCAGCTCAGTCCAGTATGTGATCCTCCCAACTCCCTTTTAGAGGGACAAAGATGGTGGGTCACACACGTACTGTAATGAGAGCTGAGGATGACATTCAGAGGAATGTTGAAACGTACCCCTGTCTTGTTTTAAACCTATGTCCAAATGACCTGATGCAACTATTTTGACTTTGTTTGACTACCTGGATTATTGAGCTTGAAAATATGTTTTCCTCACCTTCTTTCACACTCCCGTCAAACACTTTGTACTCGGGATTCACGTTCCTTTTCTTATTGACACCAACTCGCTTGTTATTTGATGCCTTCCATGTATCACCTTTCCCCTTCCCCTTCCCCTTATACTTCACTTTCTGGTCTACATGTGCCATTAAACTCCGGTTTGGTAAAACACGTTAACAAACTCTACATGCTATTTGAGCCTGGCTGAGCTGTCTTGGTGTCGCGAGTTGATGACGCAAATATTTGGAGGCAGACTTTAGTAGACGATCACAGACTCACCAACCCAAATTGTGTGCATGTATGTGTGTGAATTATTGTTGTGGATTCTGTCTGGACTGTCCCCGTGTTTTAGTGAAGACAAGTCTAGTCAGTTTTATTCGTATCATCACATATGATAAACGTGCCTCGGTGGGCTTTATAGTAAGACAACATCATGTCCTTAAATCAGTATAAAACGTAACCGTTAGCTCAGTTGGTAGGGTAGTCATCTAGCGATCAGAATGCTGCAAGTTCGTTCCTCGGTGCTGCAGAAAGCATGTCGAGGTGCCATTGAGCAAGACACTGAGTCCTTAACTACCCCTCCGAGTGCCACATGGTGGCTACTCACTGCTCCTATACAATAGGATAAGACAAATGCAGAACATTGATTGTTTCCCCTTTTGGGACTAAGAAGAGAACAGATATTTTAATTATTATAATTATACAGGACAAACCACAATTTACAGCATACGACACCGAGAGAAAACACAATTATAATGGAATTATAATATATCATAATAATAATAAAAATCCATATAGGGAGTAATGAAGGATTTAGCATGGTCAGTTGAGACTTAGTGTTTTCAGGATGTTGCAGGTGTGTGTGAGGCAAGAAGAATGAGAAGAATCATAGAAAAGAAGGATTCTGTGTGTTTGACCTTTGAAGGGGGCGGATGTTACAGGGTGAGGCCACACGAGAGAGCTCCTCTCAGATGGTTTTGTTATCAAGATATGGCCATGTTGCTGCAGTTTGAAGGGGTGTTGGAAGGTGTGGGAGATGTGGGGGAGGACAACTGCAAAGTGGAGGAATGTAAAGTCGAGAAAGATTAAGCAAAATGCATGTTCTGCGAGGGAAATCATGATACAGAGTCTGCACAGTGTCCAAAGAGAATTAAGGCAAATTGAATAATCTGAGAGCCAAAATTGGATTATTATATGCTCAAGCTACAGAGAGAATGGAGAGAAATGACGAGTTGGAAGAAGTACAATCTAAACTGGAGCAAATCAAAACGGATGGAGCTCATCAGAATATCGGCATGGACGAGACAAGAATGTTGGCATCGAGTCCCATGGTCATAAATTATTATGCTGAAATTAAGGGGGGTGGAAGAGAATCAAGACAGTGCTGGACGTAGCCAGGAGATATCTGTATGTTTCTGACACATCTGTAGAAAATCCAGATGTTACACAGCAGGGAAGATGTGATTCAACTCAGACTGAGTCTAGGTTATAGAAGGACAATGAGCAATGTACAATGTACATCTTCAACGGGATCACTGTGTGAGTAAATTACTGCCAAGTTCTTACATTTCAGCAGATGGTGGTAATCCAGCAACGTGGCATGGCTCAGGAGGCAGATGGAAGGTTGCTGGTGCAATTCCCTGCTCCTTCAGAAAGCATGTTGAAGTCTCCTTGAGCAAGACACTGCACCCCCGACTGCTTCCCAGGTACTGCAGATGCCCATTGTTCCTACAGGATGAGTTAAATGCAGAAAAAAATCACTCTAAGAATACAATAACCAAATGAAGAGGCTTTCCTTTATGGATAGACCATGAACCCCGTAGAAGTGATCGATGGTCTTTTATCTTCTGCTAATGTCTGCCACTACAGTAAACGTAGAAAACCATCGCCTGCTTCCTCCAGACGTTCACTTCAGAGAAGCTGTGGATATGGCTTCACCTTTTTATACGCTCTCGGACATCCAGCGGCGAATAGATGAGGTCAAGAGGTTTTTAGCCGTAGTCCTGAACATTGCCAACGCACACACTGTCGAGTTTTACACCCGCAACGTGTGGGCTCACTTCATAGCTGTACCACCGGAAGAGGTCTTGTTAGCCGTCACTTCCGCCTCTGGCCAGACGGGGGAGGCAGAGGTCAATAGAAATGGTAACCGTCCTCTAGTTTGCACAACCTTTTACTTGTTATTCTATTAATTTCATTATCTTTACACCTATCTCTCATGTTGTTTAATTTTGATTATCTTATAAGGTTTTACAATGCTATTTGATTATCAACTCTTTATTCCTTTTCTCTCTTTTAAACTGCCCTTTAACGCACATTGTCTGCTTCTGATTACTTTAGTTTGTCTTCTTTCTAATCTAAAACACGTCGATCTGCACTTCTGTTGTGAAAAAAACTTGATACCTGAACTCTAATACAATAATAATAGCTATAGTAGTAGTAGTAGTAGTAGTAGTGGTAGTAGTAGTAGTAGTAGTGGTGGTGGTAGTAGTAGTAGTAGTAGTAGTAGTAGTGGTAGTGGTAATAATAATAATACTAATAATACTAATAATACTAATAATAATAATAATAGGGGCCCTGAATTGCTTAGTGGTATAGTACCTTCGTTAGGAACTGGAGATCCAGATGCCGTAGGTTTGAATCCACAGGGACTGGGCCAGGAAGGGCATCTGGCTTTAATTCCCCAACTCCATCTAAGTCTGTGTCCAACCCTACAACATATAGAATAATCATGGCATTAAAATTGTACTCTCATTATTATAATCAATATTATTGTGAAAATTATGTTAGCATTGTTAAAGATGTAAAAATTTGAGGTTTCAGAGTCCATTTTACATGTCACAATTCATCTGGGTTATAAAGGCTCATAAATTGCTCGAAAGTTTTCCTGAAAACGGTTCAAAATGACCAAGATGTGACTTTTCAAATTGACTTTAACCTCGTTCTTCCTGACAGAGAGAGCCAAGACCACATTTGGGTTTTGTGATGATACAAAGCGGCTGGTGGATGTCCATGAACTGCTGAAGGCTGCCACGGCTCATTCTCTCCCTGGGCTTGGACTGTGCATGACCAGGGATGAGCTACTGCAGACCCTCAGACTAAACCAACCTGTCTCACCACCCACCGAGGAAGGTAGAACAAAATGACGACACAACGTTTTACCGCTGAGAATAGGAAACAAGCCAAGAGTCCAAGCATGTCCAGAAACAGAAAGAGCACTTAATTTATAGATTGCTGTGGGAAAACGTTTGAATTTCTTGAATGGTGCAGTCAGTGTTGCAACTATTTTCACAATACTCACACACTTCTCTTCTCTCTAAATCAGATGCCATTTTAGATCCGGATGAGTTCATGAACTCCAAGAAATCTCACGAGGTTCAGTCCATGTCTGAGGTAGTGGCCTCTCTGGCCCGACAATGTCGAGTTAAACAGGTAGAGTAAACTTTGTTAAGAGCCTTAATTCCCAGTGGAGGTTTTACCAGTCTTGTAGTAGTTCATCATATTTTTTTCCTATCTCTTGTAATTCCATTGTAATTCTGTTATCCTCTCAGTGTTGTATTTGGTAAATTGTGTTTTATTCTGTATAAACTATATCCATTGCATGTCTGTCCATCCTCCTCTGTTGCTCTACCTAGGATCACTTCCTATTTTTTCTCCATGTTAAAGATCTTTTTAATGTAGTTGTTCCTTATCTGATGCGAGTGCCTCAGGACAGGATGTTTTGTTAGTGTAAAGCCCACTGAAGTGGATTTGTGCTTTGTTATTATGGGCTATGCAAATAAAACCGACTTTACTAGTAATGTTGGTTTACCCACGCATGGTGGGTTTTGTTTTAACATACCTCAGTAAACATATTGAGATGATTTCTTTGAGGGGTCTCCAGTGTGATGACCATCTCTGCTGATTATCTCTTCTCCCATATCCTCCCGCGGTCTAATAAGGGAGTTGGACCTTGAACAACAAATGATTATAGTTAACAACCAGTGTGAGTGAACAACTGGCAGTACTTTTGGATACAGAGGACCTGCTTGAGAACCACGTTGTTATTATAATGCATGAGTCACCGACACCGGTCTACTATTATATCTAACAGCTATAGAGGATGTGACCCCTGACCCCGTGTCTCTCTGTGTCACCAGGTGATTGATGTGGGCTCGGGGAAGGGCTACCTGTGCTCCTTCCTTTCAATGCGACATGGCCTCCAGGTTTATGGCATTGACTCCTCGAGCACCAACACTCATGGAGCCCGTGAGAGGAACAGAAAGTTAAAGAAGTTCTCAAAAGCATACCAGAAACGCAGTGAGGCAGCAAGAAATCAGAAAATGGCTACAGAAATAGTTCGGGATGAGTTCATGGAAATAAAATCCGGGGAAGAAGAAAGTGATGACAACGATTTAGATTTAGCCAAGGAGAGCAAAAGGCAAGTTTGTCAGGTGCAGTCAAACATGGTTCCAGATGAAAAAGCAACTCAAAGGGAGGACCGTGAGATGGAGGCACCATCGTTAACACTAATGGAAGAGGTCGATCCCAGTGTGGATAAGATTTTGGACTTGAACAAAGCCGACTCAAAAAGTGAGGATCTCTTCCTCAGTGCTTTGTCTGTAGATGCCATAGAGAGCACCCCCCAACGCGTCCCTCCCAGCAAAATGAGCTTTGAGGAGCGAGAGAGGAGGAAGAGGGAGAACCTGGAGAGGAAGGCTCAGAATAGACCCAGCAGTGATACTGTGCTGTTTTCTCCTCTCACATCTTACGTCACTGCAGAGACGGAGCTGCGAGAGTTAATCAGCGAGCTGGCGGTGAGCAAAACTCAGTTTTGAACTTTCCTGATGAGAAATAAATGTAACACTAGCAGTGTTAATTTCGTGCTTGAAGATCATTTTCACAGCGCAAAAGACAATAAACTATCTAGAATTTCTCATTGCAAATTAATTGAAATTTAAAGCCTTTTACAAACATTTGTTTTATAGTTTCATCAGTGAAATCATGAGGTCACTGATGATGAGGAAGTTGTAGACTAAGAGCTGACTTACAAATCTAGAGGTGGATTGACCAAGCACATCCCATATATATAGCTAGACACTGTTCCCTTAAGTGGACTGGTGACCTGTCCAGGGTATTTCCCTGCCTTTCATCCAATGAGCACTGAGATGGGCTCCAGTTCCCCTGCAACCCGACATCAGATAAGTCTTGGTTTATAGATGGATGGATGGATGATGCTCAACCCCTCCTGCATAGTTCAGAGACTTGTAGAATCTATGACATGGAGAACTGGAGCTTTTCTTAAAGCTTATGGTGACTCAAGACCTTACTAAGATGCTTTACTTTGGATTTTCCTTTGATTTTCTATCTGTCTGTATACATATACATGAACAACAGGAGGACTCTGACTCATTGTCCCTGTGTCATCACCCTGATGGACACAGTTGGTGGATTGAAATCTTGATGCATCGTATCAATAATACCATATGGGAGCATTGCAGGACAAGTTTGAGCAATTCTTCTCCAAACGGACCAAGATTTTCCAGTTTCTGAATTTATCTGTCATAACAGCTGCCCTTTAGATCATTGGAATAGAGATAGGAGGTTATTATGGTGCCAAATCTGCGGTCTATCATCATCAATAACTTCTATCATTGATCTCTTTCCCTCCCTGCCTTTCTCAAACCTCTAGGATGCTGTCATGGTTGGCCTGCACACATGTGGAGACCTGGCCTCTAGCACCTTGAGGATGTTTGTGGCCAAACCAGAGCTCGCTGCAGTCTGCAACGTAGGCTGCTGTTATCACCTCCTCTCTGAGGAGTATGAGCCTGCTGGACCAGGTAAGTGCATACACGCAGGTTGTTGGGGATGTGTAAATAGACACACACATGTACATGCATTTACATTCAATTCAGTGGATCTGCAGATTTTAGATATTTCTAAAAAATCTCAGTTTATAACTTTGTACTCACCCAAATTAGAATTCTTGAATGTCCAAGATTTACTGTACTTGAATCCTATATAAGGTTGTGTGTGTGTGTGTGTCTATCTGTCATTGTGTGCATCTGTTTATCCACATTATGGACTTACACGTTATGTTGCTGAAATATGCTGGGGCGGCATATAGCTCAGGATAGGTTGGCAGCATAGTGGATAGGATCGGGATCGGATAGGTGGTTTGATCCCCGGCCCCTGCAGAAAGCGTGTGTCGAAGTGTCCTTGAGCAAGGTACTGAATGTCGAACTGCTCCCCGGGCTCTGCGGCTGCTCACTGCTCCTATACAAAAGGATGGGTTGAATGCAGAGAACACATTTCATTGTATGTATGTACAATGACAAATAAAGCTTGATTCCTCTGCAGCAGGGAACCAGTAATGTGAACCAGTATGTCAAATCAGATCCTTTCACCGACCTCCACCCGCTTTAGTGAACATGTGGTCTCTATCCTACGAGCATCACCCGGAGCCAGCACCCCCTGCCTCTCTGCGTGCTACCATTGATCATGATTCTGTCACCTGCTGTGCGTGTTTGATTGCTCTCAGTGCAGAGGGAACTGTTATTTTTTTCACAATAGAACAAAAGGACACACAGACACTTTCTTCTCATCCTCCACAATGAACGACTGAAATGTTCCATAAAGCACATGGAGGGCCTCAGCCAACTCGTGCTTCTGGAGATCGAGTTAGGTATAGAGACCCACTGCTAGACTCATTAGAGAGGATTTATTGATTCAGAGTGGTTGTTTAAGGGTTCTGAGAAGGAGATATTTCTGACCTTATAATTTAAATGAGGTTCAATTGAAACTGATTGATTGTACAAACCTTTGCAGAACATTTAATCTCTTTTCAGCAGGGCTTCACTTTTATTTAGTTAGCGTGGAGTTTCACTTTAAGAATGTCACAAATCATCCACGTCAGTTTCCACATTGGGATAGCTAGGGGTGGTAAACAGACTCATTTCTATGCAAGTGCTTCTCTAGTCTAGCGACCACTTAAAGAGAATCCTCATTTGATTTACCAATAAACAGGATCAGTAAACAAACTCCCTCTTTCATAGTATAGTGACATCTGCCTCTGTTTAAGTTATGAGGTACCAAACATTCACACGATTACAGATCTCCACTCCAAGGACCCCTTGCTGCAGTTGATGTTGATCTGAGCAATATTAATGCAGTCTCTGCAAACAGAGTGACCTATGACGCTCGCACTGTCCGGAGGCCATGCTGCTTGAGCCAAGCATGCATGACATCATGACAGCTCATTGAAAACATTCAAGGCCATCAGTAGCCCTTTTGTCCGCCTCTCTCTCTCTCCCTCTCTCTCTCTCTCTCTCTCTCTCTCTCTCTCTCTCTCTCTCTCTCTCTCTGTCCCCCCCTCCCTCCCCCCCTCTCCCCCCCTCTCTCTGTGTCTCTCTCTATCTCTCTCTCTCTCTCTCTCTCTCTCTCTCTCT
>OMLC01027450.1:1194-52994 GCA_900302585.1 Regalecus glesne | reverse complement strand
ATATATCCAGAGTCTAGAAATCTAGGTCATAAGCAAAGACTATTGGTTGACCAATAGTCAGGTGTGAAACTGCTTGGAACATAAACCTGCACCCAGACTAGCCCTTTCTGGATCATGTTGTCCACTTGATTTAACATGTCTACCCAATCCAAATAAATTGAAAGGCATCCTTGGGGTTCAGAATGAGGGTTTTAACACTCAAAGGTTTGCGATTCAGTAGTTACAAGTATCTGAATTTAAAACAAACCAAATATTTTAACATGTCCTGATGCATAGTCAATCTTCAGATGTTTTAACTTTATTTTTCAACAAAATAAGCACTAAAGTATTCATGAGTAGGAGGGACCAATTGAAGGAAGAAATTGGATCAAGTCAATCTCCTTTTTTTCTGGACAAGCATGAGGAAAGAGGGATATTATTTGCAGGATTAAATTAATACTATAGCCACAAAACAGGGAATTGACATTCACTGTATTTTCTGTTTGTAGTAGTAATCATTGCAGACTACACTGGACCAGTTCTATTGAGGCAGTGGCCTTTTCAAAAATCAGTCAAATTCACAGCACACACCCTGTATTCCCATAGTCTCTCAACTGGCAAAATAAAACAACTTGCTTTTTCAAAAAAGCCAAGTATGGGACAACCTGAACCTTTAGCCATCAGTGAATGTTCAGATGACTCAGTACTATTTCATACAGGTTTCTAGCCTAGTGCAACACTCATGTGAATGGGCATGTTATAATCGATTATCTTTACAAACTTAATCTGTATATTCATTGATTCTTCTTCACTGCTGATACAGAATGTGACACCAGTTATTGAGGTCAAAACAGTATCAATTCAGCTCCAATATACAAATCATTCTTATTTCCTAATCTCGAGTCATTAGAAAACAAATAAGCGGGTATAACAATTTCTTTCCCAATTAGAGAAAGAAAAAATTTTCATATGTTAAAGTATGCTTTTCTGATGAATTCAGACAATTAATATACAGCTTGCTGTATTCATTTCAGTTCTAAGTGTATTTGCCAATATCCTTTTGAAACATGGCATCAACCACGTGTCAAACAACCATCTCTTTCAAGCATCTCTTCCGTTTCAATCGGGGGAAAATGTTTTCTGGTCATGCTTTAAAAGGTTAGATGTACTCACCAGAAAATGCTTTGTTTCAAAAGCTCCATCATTCTCCTCCTTGACTGGTTTTGCTGTATCATAAAACTGTCTAAAACATAAAAAGCAAAGTAATTTCATTAAAATGATGCAATTTAGATAAGCCTTAGGTAAAAGAACAGAACTGGAAAGTAGAACTGTGCAGTATCTTGTCAAACTTTCCTCAGTTAAAGTCCTTCCATAAAGTCATTACAAAGTCTCAATTGACAGCATTGACAGCATTTTACAGTAAAAAAAAAAGAAGCACAGTAAGTAATGACCTGTATATTTAATTGGGACTGTTAATGGGATTTCTTGATGCTTACAGAAGCCAAAGTGTTTTGGAAATGCACCATCCAACATATCTATGATATATATTATACCAATTGAGAGAAGTACCCACTGACATATACAAGACAAGACAATGCAATAAGATTATTTTTATTTGCTGCTAAAATACTGTTTCGACACTCCATAATAGATTTGCATCATCAATAAGTCTGTCCACGCTTACGCAAAATGTCATCATACCTACTTTATTCTCCCCAATATGAAATTCAAGTACAAGGTTAATTGTTTCTGCTTAGAGAGCAACCTGCAGTGGGTAACCTGCTCAGCTCTGTCTCCTTTTCTGCTATACTCATGCATACTTTGTCGAGGCAAAGCAGTTGATATGAACAAGGACAAATGAGCTGCAAGCTATGCTCAATGACTGTCATGGGTCACAGCATTTGTAATGACCTTTGTAAACTTAACCAGCTGGGCATCATTTGCCACAGGGAGCATTCTAATCAAATTTAGAATTCTTTACATCAAATAATAATATGCATTCATCATGGAAATAAAAAATGGAATATAAACAAATAAAAGCAATTGTTCTGCCCTATGTTTCAAATTGACCATGATTGATGGCAAGTTCCCAGATATACAAAAACAAATAACAAAAACCACACATCTAAAACTATAATGGTCAATTAGAAAAACGTCCAGACCATTTCATGATTCAGCTCGTGTTTCAATTTGGCCCTTTCCTGTCAAATCTTGATGGAAGGCAAGGTTAGAGTACAGGCTGTGTTCTATCATGAAACAAAAACAACTGAGACAACCATTGTTATCACACAGTAAATTAGAGGGTGGTTAACACGCCTAGTTTATGCTAGAGCCCCTCCTGTTTTCATGTCACCACAATGGTCATTGAGGAAAGTAAGGTCTGGTTGTTTGCCAACCGCCATTAAAACAAACAAACAACCAACAACGTAAGGCCTGAAAAGGGCAGGAGTCGCTGCTGTTACTGGACCCTGAACTCCTGTTGATCGGCAGCACAAATTAATTTCGCAAGGACATCATAACAAAACCCACATTGTGGGAAAATTACCTTTTTTAGTCAAAATGTTACATTGGCGGTTTGGGGTCTAAAATAAGGCTGTAAAGCTGTCAGATCTTAAAGCCAATGAATAGAGTTTTCACGTGAACAGCCAATCATTCCATCAGAAATGTGCTTCGGACACCTAAAACTAGGCACCCTTTTTAATTTGCTACGCAATTAGCTTGCATTCATGGAGGTACATTTGCGGTCATTGGTGTAAGAAATTAGCTCACTCGGTAGGCTAACAATATTACAGTCGGGTAAGCTAGCTGGCTAAGTAAATTCAGAATTTCGGTAAGCCTTATAATAAAGTTGGACTGGCTGGTGTTTGCAAACACGTAACCCTGGGATCATGTACATTAATGTAAAATGTTGCTTCAATGTAAAGCAAAAGGAGGATTCACGACAGTGTGAGACGTCAATCCAACACTGTCACTCAAATGAAACCTCCATGGCGATTTATCTCAAAGCTTCTGAATAGTTTTCACTTGAATAGCCAATCATAACAGAAACTTGCTTCGGATAATGCGGTGGACCTAACGCAACCTCCCTGGTTGGTTAGTTTGCTACATAAATAACTAGCATTCATTTCAAGACGTCAAGGTTTGCTGTCATTGGTGTAAGAAATTAGCTCACTCAGTAAGCTAACATTTTGGCAGTTCGCTAAGCTAGCTGGCTGAGCAAATGTAGCACCCAGGTTAGCTATGTATCCAAGTTTGACTAAGTGGTGTTTAGTAACCAACACGTAACCCAGGGCTCACGTAAATTAATGCCAAACGTTGGTTCAATTTAAGCCAAAGGGGATTTACGACAACGAAAGACGTCAATCCAAAACTGTCATTCACATTCACTGAACCCTCGCCAGTCGATAGAACATTCCGGTGGTTACCTAGCATGTATGCTAATTTAGCCCACACCAACATAGACACATTCTCTCACGGAGTAACGTGTATGGTCTGTGGGTTTTTCAAAAGCTAGCTAGCAACGAGAACACGGCACAATACTCTATCGGTGGGATCATGGCTATATTAAAAATGGCGGTTTACATAGAAGAAGGTACGGTTTTCACCATTAAAAAGGCGCAAGATTGTGCAAATTTACTCCAAAATCTGAAAGGAAAGCACCGGTGGTAGTTGTTGAAGATAATGCGGGTCTACGCTTCGCCAGCAATCAACTCTATCTACACGCTTCGACACATCTTTCAGCTTACCTCGGTTGCGTGTTAATTTCTACTTCTCCATCTTGCACTAGCGAGTCGGGCAGTTCAGATCCCGCGAGAGTGACTCGCTGCCGCGTTTCTCGGGACACTCCCTTGCATAATAGAAAGCCCCCCCCCCAAAAAAACTACAAAACAAATGTGACTACTTTTTCTTTAAACCTTTATTTATCCAGGGTAGCACACCAGGCACATGTGCTTTTCCAGCAACGCCCTGCTGCACATTCAGACCTTGGAGCCGCCCATTACAATCACAGTCTTATTTATGATGATCATAGTAGCTCAACTAGGGCAATTGGTTTAGGGGGGAGAGACACCTTGCTCAAAGGCACATCCTCCACCTTGGATATTGAGTGCTGTCCATTCACACCACCCCTCCAAATGACATGCATATACACGAAGAAAAGAGACACATTTGGATTAAGGTCACTTTTAAGTTTATATTCAGTATAAAATTGTTCATGAGTTGAAGGCATGTGCACACTAGAGGAAACAGGACACTTCTTGAATTTTTGAAAAATATACTTTAATTCAGCTTAATATGAAAGTATTCAAACTTACTGGTATCTATGGGATAAAGATCTAACATTAATAACAAACCAAATTCGATCTCATTTCGAATGGGAGAAATTTGGTTAAAAATAACGAGTGATGGCAATAACACTTAGATAAGAAATCACTGCTAAAATAATTACAGCAAAGTAAATGGGGAAAAAAAACCTGAGAAAAATTTCGTGGTCCATAAGAATCAACTGAAGATATCTAGAGGGCTTATAACAGACACTCCTAATAAAATGTAATTTGTATGGGAGGGGGGTCAACTTGATGTAAAGACTAGATGTGTTTAATACAACTGAAGTTTCTTTGTCATCTTTATGACAGTAGAACTTTGTAATTGAACTGATGTGCCTCTGACCCCCTGAAAAACCGAAAAAGGGGTAGCTTTCATGGTTCCTGCATAAAAGGGTAGTAAAAATTGCAAAGCTTCCATTTGATACAAGATTGGCCCCTAAAATTTAACAAACATAAATATTTTTGGTATTTTGCACTCAAATTCATTGAAAGAAAAGGAACATTTCCCAAAGTATATTTTATCTTTTCCATGTCGTATTTAAACACATCATGTTTTATACATACAGTACAGACAAGTGTGAATATCAACAGTAATTATTATATAACTAAACAGGTCAAATCAAACGAGGAAACTTTTAGCACACAACGCCATCATTACAACGACGATACAACATGACAAACTAAGCATAACATAATTACTGCTTGAAAATAATCAAAAAAACTAACTTTCATACATCTTCCAATACAGTGATGCATCATGTACATGTTACGTTTAGAAAGATTTTGAAACAGTCTTGATCTATAAAAGAAATTAAATTACAACATCTATTTACATTATCAATCCATATCCTACATCTTCAATGTCTTCACACAGTTATAAACTACATGGCTGCCCACGTTTTGTCGCTAGAATATTCCTTAAAAAGAAAGCGCATCTCTAGATCTGGCTCAAGAATACTTTAAAAGCACAAATCCTGTTAAGTACTGAGGGAGGCTAAGGAGCTAGTCACTTCATCTCAACATTTTCTCCTTTTTCTGTGTATCTAGATAAATTACAAATATTTACAATAGGTCATGTGAAACGGTGAATACTTCTAATGAAACATGAAGATGGAATTTTTACACAAGTATTCAGTGGTTGATCGTCTAAATTAAAATGGTAGGGAAAAATAAATTGTACCTATAAAGACTGAGGTGTTAAACAAATGTACAAATAGGAGCAAAATCAGATGGCAAAATGCTGATATATTAAAATAAATATAGTTTGTACAAATAAAATACCATGGTACATCACCTTGGGCAAGAATTTTTTTGGCATAAGCTCTATCTACACTTATTCAAGTGTCCTGGCTCAATGAAAGAAATAGTGGGTGCATACAAACATCTGGGACAAATTCAAAAATCATATCAATCCACTCTTGATGGCCCCTTGCTAGGATAAATTACGAGGGTTGTGTCAGGAAGGGGATCCAGCATAAAAGTATGCCAAATCAAAAATGCGGATCACAGATCAGATTTCCATACCGAATCAGTCAAGGGCTGGGTTACCACAACTGCCACTGGTATAGTTGACCAGCACGGTGCAGGTGGAAATTAAACTACTGTTGGGCAAAAGAGAGAAAGAAAGCATGCCCAGAGGCACCATGAGAGGAAGAAGAGTAGGAGTGTGGAGGTGAGAGTTGGAACTTTGAATGTTGGCACTATGACCGGCAAAAGGAATAAGCTAGCTGATATGATGGAGAGAAGGAAGGTAGATATTATGTGTATGCAAAAGACCAGGTGGATGTGGAGTACGGGCAGGAGCATTGGAGGTGGTTTCAAAATTTTCTACCATGGTGCAGATAGCTGGACCAATTAGATAGGGGTAAAGGAAGTGTACATCATAAGTGTCTTCGAAGTGAAGAGTGTCAAAAGGTGGAAACCAAAAGTGTGATGATTAATTTAGCACATATGCCCCTCAAATTGGGTGCAAGATGGAAAAGAAAGAAATAATTTTAAAGTGAGTTGGATGAAGTGATGGCAAGTATACCCAAGGAGGAGACTGGTGATGGGACCGAACTTCAATGGGCAGGTTAGAGAAGGGGAGAATTGATGAGGAGATGGGAAGGTATAGTGCCATGGGGAGGAATATGGAGGGACAGGTGATGGTGATTTTGTGAAAAGGTTATAAATGGCTGGAGTATTTAAAGAAGGACACAGAATGATATATAAGAGCAGAGGGAAACGCACACAGGCAGACTTTATCTTATGCAAGAGATGTGATCTGAAAGGGATTGGAGACTGCAAGGTAGTGAGAGAAGGGAATGTAGATAGGTAGCATCAGACGGTGGTTTGTAGGGTCTCTTTGAAGATCCAGAAAAGGAAGAGAGTGAAGGCAGAAGCAAGGATTAAATGCTGGAAGTTGAAGAAGGAAAAAATGTGTGGAATTCAGGGAGGTGTTTATTAGAATATGGCATCAGTTTTTAACAAGATTAACACAATCTTGCAAATTGAGAGGGTGCCTGAGGAGGAAATGCAAAATAATGGTTCCATTTTCAAGAATAAGAGCAAAATAAAGAGCTGTAACAACGACAGAGTTAAAGTTGATCAGCCACAAAACGAAGCTATGGGAAATAGTATTGGAAGCTAGGTTAAGAGGAGAGGTGATGATTAATGAATAGCAGTATGGTTTCATGTCATGGAAGAGCACCACATATCCAATGTTGGCTTTGAGAATGCCGATGAAGAAAAATAGAGAAGGTAAGAAGGTCTTCGTGGATTTAGAGAAAGCATATGACAGGATGCTGAGAGATGAGGTCTGGTACTGTATGAAGAAGCTGGGAGTGCCAGAGAACTATATGAGTAGTGCAGGATATGTATGAGGGCTTTGTGAGAGTGGTGAGGCATGTGGTAGGAATGATGGATGGGTTCAAGGTGGAGGTGGGGTTACATCAAGGGTCAGCTCTGAGCCCTTTCGATTGCAATGGTAATGGACAGGTTGACAGGATTGCGCAGAAGTCTCTGTGGACTATGATGCTTGGGGATGACATTGTGAACTGTAGTCAGAGTTGGGAGCAGGTTGAGGAGATTCTGGAGTGATAGAGGTATAGACTTGAGAGAAGAATAATGAAAATCAGTAGGAGTAGGACAGAATACATGTTTGTGAAAAAGAGGGAGGACAGCAGAATGGTGAGGATGCAAGTAGAGTTGAGGAAAATGGCTGAGTCTAAATACTTGGGGTGAATTGTTTCAAATAACAGGAAGTGAAGTTGAAAGGTGAAAATGAATGCAGGCAGGGTGGAATGCATGGAGGAGGGTCAGGAGTGATTTGCGACAAATGGGTACCAGCAACTGTGAAAGGGAAGGTTTACAAGACAGTAGTGAGCCCAGCTACTTTGTATGGTTTGAAGATGGTTGCAATGACAAAGAGACGGGAGGTGGCGTTGAGGGTGGTAGAGTTGAAGATGCTAATATTTCCTATGGGGGTGATGAAGAACGACAGGATTAGGAATGAGTATATTAGAGGGACAGCTCAGGTTGGACGGTTTGGAGACATGGCAAGAGAGGCAAGAATGGGATGACTTTGACATATGAGGAGGAAAGATCCAGGGTATATTGGAAGGACGCTGAATATGGAACTGCCATGCAAGGGGACAAAAGGAAGACCAAAGAGAAGGTTTACGGATGTGATGAGGGAGGACATACGGGTAAAGTGGCTGGCATGACAGAGGAAGATGCAGAGGAAAGGAAGAAATTGATGATCCACCGTGGTGACCCCAAATGGGAACAGCCAGAAGTAGTAGCAGTAGTAGACGAACAATGAAATCAATTATGTTGCATACTGGACACTTTTCATGTATATACATATGATTTTGCCAAGTTAATACATTTTTTGGGGGAAAAAATTGATCCCCAGCAAGACCGTCTCCTTAAGTAAATTGAATAAAACACTATTAGTGGGAGATACTTAGCCAACAGATTAACTATACAATTAAGACAATACATTACTAAACCTGACGGTAAGATGTTTTCTTTCCCTTTTACATTTTCATAGTTAACATCAAAATTTTTTGCCCAAGTACAGATGTGATTAAATAGCCTAAAATATATGTGTGTGTGTGTGTGTGTGTGTGTGTGTGCATGCGTGAGTTTATTAAATGAAAGCACAGGGTAGCGTTGCTATTAAACCATGCCTCTCGTATTATTCTCAGTAGATCTTGTCCAGACTAACGTTAACTTATTAATAACCACGTTAAAAAAAGATTTGAGGAAAAAAAATAGATAAATGTTTTAAAAAAAGAAGATATCTATCCGCGGGAGATAATTTTTGAGCATGCTTCTCAAAGTAGGCATGCGTGGTAGTACAATGTCAAAGTAAATTGTTAGGTTTTATGGGGAAAATGCATTATGACAGAATATGAGAAGATGAAATAAGTGAAACTATTGATAACAGCTTCATTCATATTAAAAATATAAAAAAACATTCTCTTGAAGCAGTCTCTTCCTTTAAGCTTTCCTAACAAAAACCTTAATTCATCATTGTCAATGTTAAAATATTCAGCCACCTTTCCAACATCTCTCACAAAAGAAGTTTGCCATTACGGTGAATTTTCAGAATCTTGCCCAGTCTCTGTTTTGCAGTTGCAAGTCCTTTCTTTGGACGTTTCCCTGACAAATAAAAGGTAAAAAGGGAGAAATGGGTGAGAACATATATTGGCAGGAAATGTTCACAATGGGCCAGATCTACTTATTTTTGGCCTTACCATGACCACCTCCGGTAATGCCTTGACTGGTATGCCCTGCAGGAGATGTCCCCAATGGAGAATAAGCACTGCTGGTTTGGGGAGAGAGGGAAGGTCGCCTAGATGTAAGGAAAACACCAGGGGCCATGGCACCACCACTTCTAGGGCCTCCAGGACCAAAGGGTCCTGGTCCTGCAGTATATTCATGGTCCAGTAGGCTAGCAGAGTAATACTCCATCCTCCTGTCTGGGCTGTCTTCTGTCACAGACTCTGCTGTAACTGGTGGTGGGGAGGGTGGAGCTGGCTCTGACTGGACAGGTGCAGGTGTGGCTACAGCCATAGAGGGACGTGGTTTTTTGGTGTATTTCCTCTTAGCAGGCTTTTGCTGTTCCTGAGTTATGACCACCCGCAATAAAAAGAAAAAAAAGAAGAAAAAAAGAAGAAAATCTTCAAATGAGAGATACATAAAAGTACCTTCTTGTATCTTAATATTAGATTTTATTAGATTTAGCTTAAGGGCCTACTTCCTGCACTGTTAAACCTACATTTTGTTTTCCAACTCACCTGTTGTGCTAGTTTGGCAGCAGCTGCAGCAAGGCCGGTTTCCACCGATGCCACTCGTGCCCCTTCCCTGGCTGGCCGCTCCTGTTTGGGAAGGGTGGGCATCACCCGGGCTATGTATGCAGGGAGCAAAAAGTAATAAATATTGGACGATCAAATCAGGCGTCTTATTGTGCAATGAGTCTTTCTGCTTGATAAAAAATAAAGCTGAATTAGTTCACCTGGATATGTTGGAAAGAAATGTATCATCACTCATACAGGTGACAGTTTTAGTCTAATCTGACTGATGGTATCACTATCCTTATAAACAATATCACATACAAATTGACCACAGACTGGCATTTTAATAGTAATGTGAATAATTCACAGAGGATTCGGAATAGGTGTAATCACAGCATTGTGCAATGGCAACAGTTGTCCACTTAGACTCTATGTGAAGAGGGAACAACCATCACTGAAGAGTAGAAGCCTAAGAGTATACCTTTAGCAATCTTACATTGCTATGGTAGCAACTATTCCCAAATCCTCTTTTAATAGTACACATTGGTATCAAAAGCAAAGTCAATGGCTGAATAGTATATGAAAACATTGTTGATTTCGGTTACTATGCAACTGTATTGTTTATAAGAGTGGGGACGCTTGCAGTCAGTTCAGACTGAAGATGTCACCAGCATGAGTGTTTAAGTATTTCTCTCAATAAATGGTTTATTCAGATTAGCGGATTCATTTTTTTTGGGTGTGGTTTCCTTACCTGGATTACTGAACATTCATAAAGATATATTTTTGCTTAACTATGCCAAGTACCTTTAGGGCTCCATGGTGTGTCATCCCAGTTTTTCTTCCGCTTCATCTTAGCCTTGCTAGCATGTTCCTCCTCATCAGACTCTAAAGATGGGTAAACTGAAACACATTCAATTAACCCATTATTAGTATCATCAACAACTGTAAACACTGAGCAATGCGATTATTTTATGGGACTTCTCAAGAGGCAATTTTTTTCCAAGCAGCTCACCGTAGTCCGAGTCTTTAAAACAGGTGCCAAGGGTCTCCTGCTCATCTGGACTTTCCTCATCGCTGAGGTGACGGACCGGTCGTTTAATTGGTCGTTTCCCAGGACGCTGTTGGATAACTGACTTCTTCTCAGGACTTCCTGTCTTTTTTACCC
Organism: Regalecus glesne; assembly: GCA_900302585.1. NCBI lineage: Eukaryota > Metazoa > Chordata > Actinopteri > Lampriformes > Regalecidae > Regalecus > Regalecus glesne. Next base: position 42,243 of record OMLC01027450.1, on the reverse strand, counting down.
CTCCAGTCACCCACACAGTCCTCCCTCCCTTCTCCTTGACCACCCCCAGTCCCTCAGTCAGGCCCCCAGTTATTGAGAGGGGGGATGAAGAGGAAGAAGAGGATGACGAGGATGGAGGATTAGCCATGGAGAGCATGCCTTGAATAGCATCACAAGTGCTGGGAGAGGCTGGGGCTTCCTCACTAATTGGGAGAGATAAGGCAGGGCTGAGAACTTGCTCAGCTCAACAATGAACCCAAAATGGGTTTTTTTTAAAGAAAACTGTTGAGCTATGGAAATGTATGAACATGTATGCTTTTGAGCTTCTTGAAAACTCAACAAGGAAACTGTTGCCTTAATCTTGGATGTTAAAGAGCAATAGGAATAATTCATCTACCTGAAACATATCTAAGATATTTCCCAACATTGTGAAAATAAACTAAAATATTCTAACATCTCATCACCAATCATCTTGCACTTGTAGCCTAAATCCTATGTGATCAATAGTCAACATTGAAAACTAACCTGAGTGCAGCAGAATCCAAGCCTGCCACCTGCTTACTAGCCTTTAACAAGTCTAGAATTCCCCCAGCTCCACTCTTCACTCCATGGGCTGCCAGTACTTCCTCATCTGTGGTGTAATCCTCCTGAGGCCAGGTGAACATACATTAGACCATCACCAATTTAAACATCATTGGATGGCTAACAATGTAAAACTATAGCAGCACTCAGAGTAATAAGCAATTAAAACTTTAAAACACCATTTCTATCTTAAGATAACTTTACATAATCTCACCTCAATGTCAAAATCCACTTCTCCTGGCTCCCGGATACGATTGGGATCAGAGCAGGGCTTGGCTCTGGGTAGCTTCCTTGGTAGACCTGAAGGTACATTTTCAATAGTTAGCCAGGTTACAAACAGATCAGATTCTATACTAAACTTATAGACAAGAAATGCAAAATTAATGAAAATTGGAATTATAAAATAACACCCCAAAATAATACATTATTGCTCTCCAATTTAATTAGCTTGCAGGGGAAACAAATCAGGAACATGCACCCTTAAAAGTACTCCGAAATTCATTAATCTGTTGTAAAAAAAATATCCATCTCTAATCACTTAGTTTCTTCCTCTTGCCAGCCGCTGCAGGCTTTCGTCGTGGAGGGGGCGTCTCATCAATCTGCAGCTCATCCTCAGACTCCAAGTCTGAAAGGCTGGATCCTTCCATGGCTAGATGTTGGTATTTTCCAGCAGTTCCAGCACCATTACTGCTACCTGATCGACCCCCCTTCTTCCTATAACCAGTATAAATAAAACAAAACAAAAAGAATCAAAAACGGTGAATATAAAACTAGTTGATAGAGTTAAAGGGCAAAAATGAGATGACTATATGTAAAATCTACACAGCCCATCTTACCCTTGAATTTTACCATTGGTAAGTACCAATTTTAGCTTGCTTTTATTTAACTTTCCTTCAAAATCCTCTAATGGTAACTCCAACTGGAGAAAGACAAAAAAAATCAACAAGACAGATAAATAAGGTTGTGGACAGTAAATGGTTACACCAATGTAAAATAGGTTCAGGGGACAAAACTCATACCTTATTCTTGCTTTTGGACTTCCCAGGTTGAAATTTTTTAAGTGTGTGTTTCGTGTGGATCTCAAGGAGGTCCAGTTCTCCAGCTTCTGCCTTGAGCAGATTTTTCTGGCTCCTCTTCTTGGTTCCTGGGGGTCCTACACTCCCTACCCCATCCTTGGGTTTGGGGCCTCGCTTTTTCCCAGGTGGACGGCCTGAACTATGGGAAGTGTTTTGGGGTGCTTTAGAGAGTGGAGACCCAGGAAACTGGGGCCCAGTGCGGCCAATGTTTTGCTGGAAGATGTCCTTGAGGAAAAATAAAGTATTATTAGAACATATACTAAAAAGCAATTTATATAAAACATGGCACATAACATTGGAATACTGAGTAACTTCATAGGTTGGTATTTGAACAAAATTTCTGCATAATGTCAGGATGCTTTATTTTTTCCCCTCTTCTTCTATCCCCCTTGCAGAGCCACATGATGAGTTTTTGTAAAATATATCTTATCTGGTAGCGTACCCGAAGACAAGATCGAAATGTGTCAAGAACTTCTAAATAGTTTTTATTTTAATGAAAGAGATAGAAAAGTACAAAAAACAACAACACAATCGTTGAATCTTGGCCTGGAATGTAATTTCAGAATGACACCTTTCCTAACGGGTTCACTATCCTGCTGGTAAATGTAGCTAAGTTAAATAGTGACTGAATGTAGCCATAGTGGCCACACTTATTATCTATCAATTGCCTCATTTCTACTGTGTAATTCATTTACAAAAAATATTAAATTATTAGTTTATAAAATGTTCCGAAAATACAAAGCTTAAAAAGAGATCTTCACAATAGTCATGTGAATTACATATTTAAAAGTAAAAGAACATCATATGAACATGGGGTGCTTCTACATGAAAACTTCCACTATTTACCTCAACCAAGCGAATCTCCTTGGCCAAGTCCTTTATTAGCTGCTGAGTCTTGATGGTCTCTGGAATCTCTACCTCATGTTCAGATAAAGCCTGTATATGAGGAAATCATACTTCATACTTAATTTAACAAAAAACACAGCAATGGCTCTAAATTAGTGAGTATGCCCATGTCAAAATTTATTTTGGTTTGAAAAGTGGTAGGAGATGGTAATGAGTGAAAAACAAGTGTAAGAAAAGTACAAAATATAAAAAGGTAAATTGAAAAATAGGCAGAAAGACAGTAGGTAAGGAATGAATGACTATTATTCAACCCATGGATCAATGCTTAACCTCTTTACGTGTCCAACCACGGAAGGCATTATTGAGGGCCTTAGCTCCATGGACCAGATATGTTGCAGGGTGTCTACGGTTTTCTCTCAGACCTATAGTCAAGTAGGACAGTAGGTGCATTATCATAATATATAAACTATGCAATATAATGTATATATTTGACATGAAAGCATAGATAAATGGATAGACATGGAACAATCCATAAAAAAGCCCCACCAGTATACAGAACTTACCTCTGAATGTATCAAGTAAGTGCTTTCCAACATACCAACACACAGTTTCAAAGTTGGGGAATTTGAACAGGTCAGCTGTGCTTAACCTCTTCTCGATTTCATATGCCCTGAGGGAAGGAAGGGAAGAGACAGGAAATATATAGATAAATTAAATCACTGCATTTGTAGGGGAGTTGACATTGTTCAGGGGGTAGAAGCGGTCATCTATTAATTGGAAGATTGGTGGTTAGATCCACAGAAAGCGTGTTAAAGTGTCCTTGAACAAGACACTAAACCTCTAACTGCTCACCAGGCACTCCAGCTTCCCACGGCTCCTACACAATAGGATGTATTGAAAGCAGAGGACAAATTTCTTTGTAAGGATAAGAGGTCTGTTTTATGTGTCTCGATTAGGCCCCATGCTATGGAGGTGGACACAAACTTAGATGGAACTTGGGAGTATTAAGATTAAGGCTGAATGTCCTTCCGGATAACCTACTGTGAGTTCGAACCTACTGCCTCTGACCTGCAGGTCAGTTCCCAAAGCACATGATCTACCAATGAGCTACAGCATCCCAAATTTCCTTGTAAGAATACAATGACCAAATAAACAACTTTCATTTCCTTTCCTTGTATAGCAGCTTTACAGTTCAAGTATATAAAGATCTTTATATGAAATGATTGCCTCACATTACAGTATGGTTGATTGCAGTAGGGACTAAATCCCTAACCCTTAGTAATATCAGTGCCATACTCAAGGTATATCCTGCTGCGGTGCTCTACCTATCTACACACTAGATTCACTTGGCTGCCAGATGTTTGACTATCAGCTAAACATCTGGTTGACACTGTTGTTCAATGAGTTAAAAATGCATTTACGTTGACCAGAAAAGTTCTTTTGACAGATATTCAAAACAACCAACTACATACAAGGCATGACAATAAGAAGTCAGTTCCGAAACGGTGGTAGCAGGAAAATAGGGCTACATGCAACTAGTTTTCACATACAATGGCTCAACAATCTCAAAGTGAGGTAGTCACACAAATGTCACAAACTTTCTCAAATACAGTGATCAACTCTTGGTCACTAACAGTCACTACTTCTACTGTTGCAAGAAGTTTTGATTGCTGCTCTGGATGGCTATTGTGGAAAGAATTTTGTTTCATGGTTGACAGAAATAGAAACAATGCAGTGGTGTGATCTGGAGGTGTGTAGACACTTTTGCGATCTATATTGCAGACAACCAGTAAGAATTAAACCTCTAGAATCTCAATCTGTTTATAAGGGGGGGAATGTTTGTTTTCAGCTCAGACCGAAGAAGTCACCTGGTGAGTGCCGAAAAGTTTCCAAATAAACTTCTGATCCAGTTGAACTGATTCACCTCTTTTTTGTGATCTCCATATCTGGATTATTGAGCATGCATCAAGACATCTAGAATCTCAAGTATCTGCAAAGCTTAACAGACAGTGCGGACTTGATGCCTGGTCTTGCAAAACTACCTACCTATCAACCTAAATATCTACATATCAAAATAACTAATATGGCAGACCATAAGTGTTACAATTTATAAAATCATGTCTGGGGAGCTGTAGCCAAATATGATCTGAAATTATATGTGACCGGGGAGAAAAGGGCTATAGGGGACTGACCGTAGCTGCATGTCAATGTTGAGACTGTGTAGGAAATTCCCTCCAAAAGCCAGACAGTCTACTGGAGTCAGAACAGCATGAATCCACCCTGCAGAACATACATGGATATTATGTCAACAAAACTTGACTGTCGTAACAAGTGTAATTATGTGGCAAACCTAACAGGCTTGAAAAAAAGATAACAAGAACAACCAATCAAAGAACATTCTGACATACCTGTTGGGATGAACAAGGTGTTTCCCTGTTTGACAGAACACTTGTAGCACATGTCAACTTGGTCTCCAAAGAACATTTCATTCTGACTGGATGAAGAGCTCCAGCGCTCAAACAGGGCTAGATTGGCAGGAGTAGGAGAGATCAGGTAGAAGATCTTCTCGCCCTGGCAACACACACAGAGTTCTTGAAATCATTATCATAATGGTTTGTAAAAATTGCAAAAAATAGGTTGTGGCGTATGTTCAAAACTTTGCAAGAACTTCAATATTACAAGTTATTCTTTCTTTTTCTTCTTTCAATATGTCTCAGCAGTATCTGAATTCACCATATACACAACAGGGAGTTTTGTTTCCTCTTACCCTCAGGACATGATACCACACTGAGGTTCCTCCAAAGTCAATGTGGAAGTCTGTGTAACTGTCTTTCACTCCCATTAGGCAGTACTTCTGCACATTAGGTCGTTCGAAAACTGACTCCTCAGGCCAGAGGTTTTCCACCCATGACAGTTTCCTTACTATCTTTGGAGTTTCAACGAGGTTGGAGAGTCTGAAAAAACAGTGTATCCATTCAAAAAAAAATTGAAACCTCTAAAATGGTAAGTTTTGTGTAAAATTTACAACACCTAAATTTTCTACATGACAATGCAGATTACCCCTACATTAATTTGCTTCATTAAACTACTACTACTGAATAAATGATAAACTTAAGTAACAGGTTACTGCACCAACATGGTGACAACAAAAAAATGAATAACCACATAGGCATATATTCTGCATACCTGGTCTCAGAGAACTCCAAACTAATTACATTGAGCACTCTATCTCGGTTGGGGCTGTTGTAGTACTCTACAAAGTCTCCCAATCTCATTTTCAGATCACATTGGCGAGACACATCAATCACGTCAATTTCTTTGTCTGCACCTACAATTGCCAAAAAAAATCAATATGCTAAAGAAAGGTGTGCATGATATAGCTATGGTAAATAATACAAAAACAGTCTGAACACATGAGCCAATATGGACAGGTCCATGCATAGAATACTGGAAGGGGACTTGCCAATGTAGTGCTCTACATCACTGACACTAAAAGAGGATGGAGGCAGGTTCATGCCTAGACCATCCCGCCTTAGTACCATGACAGGAACACTAAAGGAACGCTCCTCAAGAAACTCCACAGTCAGCTGGGCGCCTGATGGCTTAAGCAGCACCTCATCCGCACTGTTAAATGAACATACAGAAAGACACAATTAATTCAAATCTACAAGTCGCCTGGAAAGCACTTTCAGAAAAAGTATGTATGTGGACAATGATGCAATAAGTAACTATTATCCATTCTGGGAAAAGTATGTGGTATACAAGTAGTGTCTGTGTTTAAAATTAATGGAAAAGTTAACCCTACACATAACATTTGGCTTTTGAAAACCAACAGGAAATAGTTATTGACAATTGCGTTCGTAAGTCAATGAAGAATAGACTTGCTTTGGAAAGGTGCGACTCCGTAGCTCCCTGACAAACTGTGAGCTGCCTGTTTTGACAGGCCGAGTAGGATCTCTTCCTCCAGTAGGGCCACCATCTGCCTGCTTGTTTCCTCCACGACGCTTACGCACTGAAAAAAGTAAAATCCTTACAACAACTGCAAAACTGTACAAAAAGAAGCAATCTAAAGTGCAGTGCAACTGACATTTTGGTAACAAAATCCTAATAGTCCATTTTCATGGTTGAATCCTTTTGACATTGATGTATTGTTACCTTTCTCACTTGGTCCTGTTTGCTTTCATGGATTACAATTAAATAAACACCATTTTGTGAATGATTCTAACGTTTCCTGTCATTTTTCTCTTATTAATCAGAAATTTAGAAGAAAAAAAACCAATATTCAGGATTATTTTCCAACTGACAATAAGTGCTTACAAGAGACAATATTGTATCTCTTTTACATTAATGGCAATTATAGTCCAATATTATGATATATTGACTAAAGAACCATTCATTGATTAACTACATTCACAGAAGATGAACACGATGAATGCTAAATACTCTTAAGATCTGTACATAAATGGTACATACCAGCATTCAAAACAAGGCATGCTGCCATCAGGCACCAGTATGTACGAGTACAGAAAGCTGGAGATATTGCAACAACATAATGACATCTTCATTGCATCAAAAAGAAAACTAAGCACTCCCACAGTCTAATATATCTGCCAATGAGAAATGTTCTACTCAACATAGACGTACAGTTGTTGCATTTTCATCAAACTAATGGGCACAATCTACAACTATCACTTTCAGCTGCTCACATTGGGGCTGCCAGTGGATCATCCATCTCCATCTCTCCCTATCTTCTGCCTCTTACTCCATCACACCAGCTACCTGCATGTCCTCACTCATCACATCCTTAAACCTCCTCTCTTTTCTAGTCTTCCTCTTTTCTTATTGCATGCCAGCTCCATATTCAGTATCCCAGTCCCAATATACCCAGCATCTCTCCTCCGTAAATGTCCAAACCATCTCAATATTGCTTTTCTTGCTTTGTCAAACTAATGGGTACAATGGAATTGTTGAAAAGTCAAGCTGAATAGAAATGGTAAAATATTGAAAAACATATCACTGTAAAGGTTTTGAATTTGCAATAGGAAAGGTGACATGCTAATTGAAATTATGCGATACAGAGTGATGGGAATAGCATTTGAATTTAACAAGGAGGTAAAGTTAGTTTCATTTGCTTAATGACATAGTCCTCCACATGTGGAAGATTGTTTAACCACTGAAACTAGTTTGATTAGGGTATGCCAGCATTCCCAAACAAAACACACCAAAGACCATGCCTAGGAGAAAGCAGTTCCAGTTTGATTCAACTGAATCAAACTCAGCAGGTTTCCAATGACCCAGGATAAATTTGTGGACGCCTACAGAATTTTGCTTATTAGTCCTCAATCACGGAAATAGCATGGAATTAACAACAGAAATTAGACACAAGAAGTAGTAACTTACTGACAGAAGGCCCATGGGTGACCTGACAGTTGGGGCAGTGATACCGGTCTATCTCTGCAGCCTTGTCCTCCTCCACCCCAACACAGCTTAACAGCAAAAATATTTATTAGACAAGGAAAATGATAAATATGACAACCTATTCAATAAACTTGATCGGAAATGATCCATGGCGACTCTAAATATAAAAAAATGAAGAGACATCATCCCTTGAATCATTTTTACAATTGCAACATATTTTACAATGATTAACTGAATTCTGTGCCATATATAGCCAAAGGGACATTGTTATGTAGAAGCCAAAATAATAAAGGCCCAATATCAGTATTTGAATACCATCCAGTTTGAAAAATGTGTTCTGGTGTTCTTCCAAGATTATCAACTTCCAAAGTCTACTTTGGGAAAAGAGACTCACCTTCCATGGAACCAGTCTTGACAAATGTCACACTCAATCATGAAACGTGTGACATCGTAAGGTAGGCGACACAAGCAGTACACCGGTACAGATGCCATCCTGAGTGTTCGTGTTCGTGGGAGGATGCAGTCTCAGATATCAACCCACTTGGTGAGGTCAGAATCAGATCCAGGAGGCAGGGAAGATTCAACAGGCTATCTGAACACAGAGCCTAAACTGCACTGTATTTTACAGATGTCTTTATGCATACTAGATAATTCAGGTAAGGAAAATCACAAGAAATTGTTTTTTTAGGTGCCTAAGTGAACTGACTCAATATTTTTTAATTGTATAGCTAATGTTAGAGGGGAGAAACTCCTTTCAGTTGATTCTAAATGTTAATTTATATGCACTGTCTCTACAAACAACAATATTATTGTTACAGGTCTTGTAATTCCATGAGGATTCTGTTATCCTCTAAATTTTGTATTCAGAAAAGTGTGTTTGATTATGTAAACACAACATCCATTGCACAGCTATATGTGCTGGGAGATAGATACCTCCTTTGCTGCTCTCCCAGAGGATTCTTCCAATTTTTTCCCTCCCTGTTTAATTTTTTAAGAGAGTTGTTCCTTAGGGCTGTATGTTGTGTTGGTGTAAAGTCCACTGGGGAAAATATGTAATTTTTGTAATAGGCTATACAAATAAAATTGATTTGACTTCCTACACTTCACAGTCAGATGCCCGCTTCTGATAAACATGGTACACTGCACTCACTGGGAAACCTGTTGAAGAACACACACGCACACACACATAAATCAGAAATAGATGGCCAAGTTCTTAGAATAAGGATAACCGGAAAAATAAGAATCAAACGGTAAATAAATTGACTACCAAATTCCAATGAAAGGAGCCTCTGTCATAGACCTCATACCCCAAGTGCACTATAAGAGCCGACTTTGGTTTGTATGATTGTATGACGCAAGAAAAGGATAAAAACAACATATCCATAGACATGGACAGTAAATAGTTCGGCTAGTTAAATAAAGAGAGCATAAGTCTTGAATACATACAGCATACAATCTACCGTTAACACTGGCTAATAGGCTAACTGTAGCTTGCTATTTGTAAACACACTACGCGCTAGAAGCTGCCGGCTAAGCGCTAACACCAGCAGTACAAATTAGCTTGCAAACTATATATCTTTTTAACCGAATATTAGGGACCATAGACTAGAGGTATCACTAAAAATGGTTTATAAACAACTGAAAAGAATCACTCGCAACATCAAATGTTAGCTAAATATGAGAATTAACAATTACCCCAGTCAACTTGCTACATTGCATGTTAGCAACTTACCTAAATCAGCTAGCGGCTGGGCCTGACGTCGAAGAGCCGTAGAAGTCCACAGAAGAGTCCGTGGGTGAACGAGGCCTTAGCTGGCAGGTTAATTTGTTTACAAATAGCTCCACAACATTGTTGTTGCAAACCTCTATAATATATGAATATGTATGTATGTATCTCGTTCTGAATGGGACCACAGGGACAAGGAATCAAGTTTTTTTAAAACACCTAAATGAGCACGACAACTACAAATAGGAGAATGCTACAGCGTATGAACGCCATTTCAAAGGCGACGGCGCTGGACGTTTGTTCGTCGTTGTCAGTTGTTGAAATGAACAATAAAGTTGCGTCTTCCGTAACGTGGAGCTGCGTTCAACGACCCTAAGCGTTCGGAAACAACTGCAATTGGTTAACGATCTGGGTTGCAGATAGCATGTGTTGAAACATGTCAGCATGAACTGGATGAATTGCTTCTCATATTCAAGAAAAAAAGAGATTTGACCCGTAGGGCTGCTAAAACGTACACGAGTATGAACACAGGCTCAAAACGGCTCGATGTTTATCCCCATCATTTATTTCAATTAGTTACAAAACATAAATAAAATCAACAATTGAATTAGTTACAATTTACAGAGGCTAAATCAACAGCAACGTTTTTTTTAGTTTCTCTGTTTAAATATTATTTTTTCTTTGGTTCTCAATCATGTTGTTTTGGGACTCTGAAGTTTCAATGCACTTTTTTTTGTTTGCTTACTCTGTTAATTTAGCGTTTCGGATGTCATGTTAAAAACCGCAATGATAACTTCTCTCAGCATACCAAAGATCTCAGAATTTGAAAATTCAAAATAACCCAGGTCTTTCTCCCAGAAAAAGTAATAATAAAGGCAAAAGAGTCCCACATAAACAGAAATGAGAACCACCATTTCCAACCGTCAAATAACCTCCGATTTAGCTATAATAGTGAGAACACAATTTTACAATTTGTACAACCCCCGTTTCAAAATACAAAAATAATATTTTTTTCTTTAAGATAACATTTTGGTAACACTTTATGGACAGGGTGAGTTCAATGCTTCAGATCATGAGTGTCATCTGAGCTGTGGCAAGTGGTCAACATGTTAGTATTGGACATGACAGCACAGTAACTCACCTCCACTAATAATGAACTACATCTCTGTGAGAATTTGGGTTGTCTCAGAAAATAACATAAATACTGAAAACTATTATGTTAAATTCTAGATTATGCAATTGCAAAGTTTTACTTCTGAACAACCATAAGCATAAACACAAACCATTTCCCTTCCTCTTCAATATTTTAAGTGGGTTTATGACTCACATTTTAGCAGTCTTCCACAAACTGTACACTCTCTTCTTTGTTGTGGCATAAAATCTTTCTATGTTTAATTTCATTATATATACTACATATGGTGCCAAAGAGATGTTGAAAAATATATCAATGCCTGACCATCAATGGTCAAATGTGTATATGGCTAAGTGATAACCCAATAAAACATTTGCAGATTTATTAGTTTGCGTATCCCTGTATCTATTACTGAGGTGAATTTAGAAATAGAGGAATGAAACATTTTTAACTCAAGTAAAACTTTTGCAGTGTGCATGAAGCATTTTTACGGTCCGCTGTCAATCTTATAAAAGAGTCAGTCACACTGAAACAGCCTCTGATCAAAGACAAAATAGTTAAGAATTGAAATAATGAGGAATCAGTCAAACGTCTGACAAATAGCCAAGAGAGGCTCTTACAATATTGTTTGAACACAAACTAAAATTACGACCCTTACGAGTCTAAGCACTCACTTGTTCTGCTTTGTTTCTTGAGAAGAGATGCAGTTTATGACGCAGTGCAGCTGTATCACAAAGCTTGTCACACAGAAAAAAATACACACTCTCTCACACACTCACACTCACAATGTAGTAATTCCAAAAGGCAATATGAGAACAACCCACATGGTCTTCCCGTTCCTTATTTACTTGGCAGTTTTTTTCTTTTTCATCCTCCTTCTCAGACACCTTGATATGCAGTGCTGAAAGTGAAAGCAGAAATGTATATTGCAAAGGCCTACTGTACTGAAAACCAATTTAATTTTATGACTGGTAATTTAACTCAGCTGACTGCACACGACAGGTGTGAGACTTAGAAGTGTACGCAGATTGCACCAAGTTCAAGCAAGTCAAGGTAGCCATAAAGTCATGCAGCCTCGGGTTGAGTGAATATCTATATAACCTCAATACAACTGACTGAACATAAATGGCGTATTTCAACATCCCAGCATATCATCAAACTTCTTTCCCCGGAGGTAACATCAGGTGACTTGTATTGATTAAAAGTTGTCTCTAAATCACCTCTAGTGTACTCAATGTAAAACAATAGAAACAAAGTGCATGCGTGTCCATGCACTACACTGGATAACGGTGTGCTTAGTAGCATTGTGGTAGTGAATAGTGAAGGTAGCCAGATAACATCACCGTGTTCTACTGTGTAACATGCTGTCTTTTTAACTGTTATAGCTCACTGCCTGTAGAAACACTCAGTGCTGCCAGGCCTCTACCTTTAAAGGTCAATTAACTCTATGTGTCGGGTTTTTGTCAACGTGCTTTTATAAAAAAATATTTTGTTTATGCCTTACAGACAAATCATTACAATACATGAAGATTAATTTAGATGACAGTTACTAATTGCACTTTTTAAATCCATAGTCCTTTCACTGTAAGCATTGACGAATAAAACAAAAAAAAATGTAAATACATGATGTCAATAATCTGTGTCCTTCATGTCTCTGCTAGGGAAGAGTTCAGGTCCAACTCAGTTGAAAAGCCAACATGGAAACATGACAGTTAATCTGTTGGAATACATCAGGGATATGTACTGGGATAACACATGAAGCACAAAACACACATTCACAGTCATAATTGCACGCACGCACGCATGCACACACACACACACACACACTAAGTAAAGAATTTGTACAACTCAACGCCCAATCATTCCACAATTCATAACCCCTAGCCCATGTGTTTCATATTGCCTTCTGTCTGATTGCTTTCTGTCTGTACATGCTAGAATCTACCATCTTTCACATTCAGGACCCCATCCCATTAAGAAATACACTGGAATCCACTTGTTATTTTCAGTCACACCTCTGTCTCTCACACACATCCACTCTCATTTATTCCACATCTTGCTCCAACTCATTTTCCCATTCCATGCTCCTTCATATCAACCTGCCTCTCTTTCCCTTAGTTTCACTGCTGTCCCAGGGGAAGAGTGGAGGTGGGGGGTGTTGGGTGAAGTTTGGCACTGGAAGGCAGAGCAGCAGTAGAGCAGGAAGAGGAGCAGGAAGAAGAGGATGAGGAGCAGGTGCAGAATGTCCCCCCTGCAGTAGTACCACTATCTGTTGGTACCGTGGTAGCAGCGCTGGGTAACAGAGACCCAGCTGGGGCAATTGGAGATGTGGGTATTTGGGAAGGCAACAGAGGTTGGTTTTGAGGTGGTGAGAGGGGCAGCTGGGCAAGAGGTTGTGTCTGTGACTGCACTGGCTGGGACTGAGACAGTGAGGAAGTTTGCATCCGAGCCTGGGGAATTTGCTGGAGGAGTGGGGACTGCGGATAGGACATCTGCTGGAGTGGGTGAGTGTGATGTAGGTGTAAACTTTGCTGCAGCTGTGGGACTTGACCCATATGGGTCTGTGGTGGTGGTCCTGGTGAGCGTAGCGTGGCCAGGCTCCCTCCTCCTGTGTAATGAGGCGGGGCTGCCAGGGGCAGGCTGGCTGGGATTTGGGGTGTCTGGGGATTCAGCGGTGCAACTGGAAACCAACCAGGTGGAGCGCCCTGCAGGGAATACAGTTGAGTACCACAGCAATGTGAGAACACAGTCCTATATTCTGGAATAATAAGGAAATGTTATACTATATTCAAATAGCTCTTATTCATACTTCATATTATACGATAAATAGGGTAAGTAGTCAACTGTGTGGTTTTACCTCAGTTGCCTGGCTCCATCCTCCCAACTCCTGTACCTGCTGAATCTGCTTGATCTGATTAAGAGAAGGCTTGGGAGGAGCAGAGCCTACTGTCTCCTTTGTCCAATCATCCACCAGTTTGTGCAATTCATCTGTAAATGTGCTCTTTCTTGGAGGGCTGTGCTCTAAAGAGAGAGGAAAAGGACACCTTCTGTGATGATAGCTATGTTTCTTTTAAAGGAAATTGAGGAAATGAATGAGGATGTCAAAATATTAGAAAACAAGCCCTTTCATCACAAAGTACTTTGTGCTTGCTTTACATTGAAAAGCTCATCTGATGATAAAGATTCGGTGTGAGAGGAGAACACGTGCTTTAAATTCCCCATAGACTTGGAAATATGACTAGTCTGCACATGTGTGGTGTGTCTGTGAGAGATCTTACCTCTTTTGCTAGTGAGTGAGGTGGGGTGCTCCGGGCTGCAGTACTGGGGCAGTCTGCTTTGTTCACCACCTGAGAAACTGCTGGACTGCTGGATCCCTGGAAAAGAGCCACAGCAAAATGGCTACGCAGCATCGCAACAACACGAAGAAGTAAGAAACGGAGAGCAAAGACAACAGAAATAGAGCAAGAGGGCAGATGAGGAACTGGGAGAAAAACAAAGTGGAAGGCTGAGACAAAGAATTACCAGGGTGGGCAACTCCGTTGTTGTCCATGTGAGAGTGAGGTCGAGGCCGGAGTTTGACCTTGGCTGGCCGGGGCCTGCGAGGGGAGAGGGCTGGTGCTGCTGTGGGGAGAGGAGGAGTACGGGGTAGTGGGAGAGGCATGGTCTGCCTGTGATCTTTAAGGGAACGGAGCTGTCTGTACAGTTCCTGCAGCTCTCGGTTCTGCTGGGCCTGGAGGGTCACCACCTCTTTGATGTGCCTATGGAGGATACAAAGCATGATGGATGAGGAGACAGCAGGTGGGATGAGGAAGACTCAGTTTAGAATATCATAAACTGAGGAATCAGACCATCATGATTCCAGAAACATTAGGTGCAAGGTCATTTGGAAAAACATGAAAAAAAACAGTGAATGAGGAGATAAGAGAAAAATCTGCTCAGTCAACAACAGGAGTTCTCCCTCTTCTCCATCACTGTCTCACTTCTCTCGGAGTTTGTGAAGCTCTCTTCTCAGATCTTCATCTTCAAGTTCACTTTCATCATCATCGCTGCTCCCCAGGGGCGAGTGGCCGTGGCCATGGCCATGGCCTCGGGGAGGGTGGGCCAATGCTGGGGTCCTTTTACCCTCCTCTCTGTCGCCCTCCTTCCCCCGAGTTCGCCTCCTCTCCCTCTCCAAATCAGGAGACACCGGGGAGCTATCTGTCAGTCTCTCCTCTTTCTTTGTCTCAGTCTGGGTCACAGAGAAGCGTCCTACTTTTCTGTGACCGCTGCCCTGGCCTGTTGCTGCATCCTTTGGGGAAGAGGCTTCGGGAGGCTGTGGAACTGGAGTCACCTGATGGGAGAGTAGATTGGAGCCATTAGCTGTCTGCTTTTTTCCCCCCTCGACAACTAGTGTTTAAATGACTACCTATGTTGCTACCTGGAACCGTCCTTTGCGTGACTGTGGTGGATTAATGGGGGCAATCTCCTTCTCTTCTCTGAGAGAATGACTTCTGGGGTTTCCATCTGATGAAGAGATGAGGGATGAAAAACAAAAATGGGAGAGACATGGACCCGGAGGTACACAAGTATAGAGACAAACATGAATAGTGAGGCAGACGCAGACAGGACACAGACGCAGAAAAATATTCAGAAGCACACAAACAGACATGGACACAGAGACACAGAGATACAGTGTTAAAGATCACCCACAAAAACTGCTCAATATCATCAAAACCATGATTTTTACAACTTTCATGCAGTACTGTGAGAAATGATAAACATTACTCTGATAGCTGTAATCAGCCAATTCTGGTAATTGTGGTGACAAAGGGCTTTTTACATGGGAAGGGACCGTCGCTTGGTGCTCATTCATTTTCAGTGAACAGGCAGGAGATGCGGACTTGTCTCTGTGAAAATGCGTGTTGGTGCTCGTATCACACGCACAGGCCTAGCGACCTACTTCTTTAGCCAGAGTCAACTTGTACTGAGTGTTTTATGGGGAATTTTGTTATACGATTGGTCCTAAATCCCCTGCACTCCTGCCTTAAAGCCAGGATGAGCTGTGTCCATACTGCACAACTTCTCCTCCTCATTTACAGCACTGATCTATTGACACACAGCAGAGCTGGTTGTACCTGCTCTTCTCCAAAAACCCATTTCTCTCTAAACTAAAATAGATTTAGCCTTTCATGTAGCCTCTTACATAGGCCTAGGTAACAACCAATGACAAGCCACTATACAGGAATGCTAGCTAGCTAATTGGTTATTAAAGTATGAATTGTAGTGTTGGGAGAGCACAGAGTATAGGGATATCGTATATATTGTATATATTTTATATACAGGCATAAAGACACAGAGTATCAGGTTGTTACAATGCTCATGGAGTGCCCTGGTGTGTGCTCTTTGAGCTCCTATTCATGTGGGGCCGAGGCTGCTGCGGAGCATCATAAGGCAAATCTGCGTGCGACTTTTATCTCCCATCCAAAAAGCCCTTCATTGTCTTAAAGTGAAAGTAATAAATTATCCAGTAACAGTCGGCGTTACAGTAGTAAAGTACATGCTTAAAGCAGTGGTGTTAAAAGTGATGTGAGGAGGGGTAGTAAACAATTATTTATTAGAAAAATACATAACATGTGATTAAATATAAGTAAATCATAATAAGGAATGGCAGCTAGATGTTCATGAGTGTATGTACTCCCCCCTCCCCACATGCACTCTCTCATTCTCTCGCTCATATACCAGACACCAGAGATCGATATCGCTTTCGATATCTGATCACCGATAGAGTAATGTTGTTCAATGAGATTGAAATTTGGGAACACTGCATGTAGAGACAGTGCTTAATGAGTTATTGCATCATTAAAGATAAGTTCGGATATGTGCGACCCACCACAGGTGCATCTTGGATACAATATCATATCGGTATATGGACACACATGTTGCACATAGCATAAATGTTCATGCATATGCCACAACGGCAATTTTTATACATATATCTACACTACTGCTATACAAATAAACACAAATGCATGCAAGAAAGTATGATGAATAAAACATGGTGAAATAAAACCTTACAAAAAAAAACCTGCCCTTGCAAGTGAAAACCTGATAGTAACCTGTAATTCCTGGATAATGTTCACAGTAGGTAGTGGAAAACATCATCATAATCTTAGCATGACAACTTAGAAAACTTTAATGGAAATAGAAAAATAGGCTTAAGAAACAGCAGAGTATCAATTTATTATGCAGGTGTCATTGAGAGATTCTGTGTGTGCTGCCTCTGTGTCATACAACATGAAAGCAAACTTTGAGTGGTAACTGATCGCATAACAGCTTAGGCTCTATTTCTCTGTGTAGTGATGTGAGACTGTGATAATGAGGCCTCATGCAGAGGTTCATGGTGCTGTCAACTGCACTGTGCCAGCAGGTGGAGGTGAGGTGGTTGGTGTTGGCAGTGCCTGAGGACAGGGGGGGTCTTATGAGGGTAAATCCTGGGCACAGCCGGGCTTCACTCCAGAGAGCTCATCTGCATTGGGATGGGCATCAGATTTGTGATGCCAACCTCTTCCTACACTGTGCCAATCTCCCACCCTCCTCTACTCTCCACTGTTTTTGTCCCTGGGTGAGTAACCCATGCAAAAAAAAAGATTGCCAAGAAAATGAAAATTTAGTAAAAGCAATTCAACAAAATCAAATAATTCAAAAAATAATGTATGCAGTGATACTGACACAAGGAATACAGCCACATTACAGTTAACCAAAAAAGGAATTATTTGGCAGTCGACATTTAAAAAAAATTAACAATTATTCATTCATGATTGTTTAGAAAGTTAAATGTCTATGTTAACACTAGGATTAGCTATTAGGTGTATGACCATGCCTTAGCACTCCATTCTCTCTCTCTCGCTCTCTAAGAAGACACTACCTTGCTGGACTCTGGGCTTCTTGAACAAGCTGGCGGAGTGGCGCAGTTTGCATGCCCAGCTTTTGAATTTGCGAGTCCAGGATTTCTTGCTAACAGGATTTCTGATACTAGGACATGTCAGGTTTAGGCCAAAATATCCACCTCCTGCATTGTGCTGCTGCTGTCCATGCCGGAGGGGGATCGGATGCTGACTCTGGTGCCACGATGCATCTCCTGGGGTACTGGTTTCAGACTGTGGGGGAACAGCCTAAAGACAAGGGTGGATTGGGGAGGAGGGATAAGGTATAGTAAAGAGTGACTGACTGGGGCTGAGTTGCTCAGAGGGAGAGACAGACACTGAACAAGATAAATATCACAGGAAACTGAAATAGAAGTAAGAGGAGTCACAATTATTCAAGCATGAAAAATACTCCACATTAAAGCAATGTGACATCAATCCTAATAGAATTATGAGGTTACATTTAAAGTGCAGGACTTTTACATATAAATGAATGCTGTTACACTCAAGCCCTTATCAAATGAATTGTGCAGTAAACCAGAGTCTTAAATCTGGTGTCTAGGTGACTTTCCCACACTGGAGCACTGGCAGTGATGCGTTTTATGTCAACCAGCAAACTCCGCCCTGAATGATCCAGTTTAGGGTTAGGGTGGGATACGGGTTAACCAATCTGTTAACCAATCAGAGGCATGCAAATGATTTTGGATATAAATTGGATATAAAGCTATTTGGAAAAACAATAGAGGCAATTGGGGAGGGGTGTCAGTTGAGTCTGTTATTTAGGATAGTAAACAGTTAAAAAATACCAGGAAGACTCAAATGGTGTTGCAGCGAAATTGGAAATTCAAATGAGGACATGGTAGGGTTTGAAAATAAGAAAAGGAGGAAGAATACATAGAACTGCTTGTGAGAATGTAATCAGTGATTCAGAGAAAAATTGTTTCTCATTGGGAAGATAACCATGACAAGGGAAATGGGATTTTCAAGGACACACATAAGGTTGAAAAATGTGTAGGGAGAAAACTCAGAGATGTATAATCGATCATGATCACTGAAAGCGGGATGGTCAACATTGATAGTATCTAAACGTGTCAGAGAGATAGACTCCTTATGACTGAGGTATTTAGTGACTTACATCCCACACAGATTAAAAGCAAAGGAGAGGAGAGTGATAAGTGGTGTGCCGCTGTCAGCAGAGGCTGAGTCACTTCGGGTTGTAGGTGTGTGTTTGGCAAGAAATATGACTTGATTCGGAGAATGACGACAGTAATTCTTTTGACTTTTGAAAGGTAATTTCAAGAAAGAGTGAGTTACAGGATGAGACAATATGAAAGTTTCTCACAGAGGCTTTTGCTGTCATGAATACGGATATGTTGCTGCAGTATGCAATGGAGTCAGAAGATGTGGGAGATGTGGGGAGAGAGATGTGGACAATTGTAAAGTTGAGAATACGCGATCAAAGTTCCTGCACTGCAAAGGAATCATGACATAGGGTCAACACACGATCCATAAAGAACCAAGGAAGAGGTCTGTTTTTACATGTCACGATTATCCCCCTTGTTGTGGGGGTGGACACGGACCTAGATGGAACATTAGTGATCAAAGCCAGATACCCTTCCTGATACCCTGCAGTGGGATCAAGTCAGTCTTGGGCCTTTTTGGAAATAGTAATTAACTCTACTGCTGGAGTAGAACAAAACTGTGAGAAATGATATAATTGCAATTGGAGCAAGGATATTTCTGGATATTGTGGGAGTTTCTGGAGGTGTGCAGCAACCGCTGAGAGAGGCTTTCAGTCATTCTCAGAAACATATGAAATAACTCATTTGAGATGATTTTTTTTTGGTTTTGTTTGTTTGCTCTTTTAAGTGAACAGACCTTCCAGTCAGTCCACTCTCCACTTCATTTAGTGGCAGTAGTGCAGCAAATCATTTTGCCAACTGCCAATAAATCTAAGAAAAAAGAAGATAGATGCAATTTCTCTGCCAGAGCTGAAGTAGTGAGAGAAAAGTTTCTGATGCTCCAGAGAAAAAAGAAACTCGGTAGTTCAGAGGAAGGACTAAAGTAAATGAAGGAAGTGATTAACAGTGAAGACAAACATGGCTAAACATTGGGTTCACTTTTCCTTATTGGAGAGCACTGACAGAGGAGAAGGGATTAAGGCCAGGCAAGGATGCTGTGTCATTATTGATCTTTGACGTGTTGGTATTTGTAAAATATCTTGAGTAGGCTACATAGCTATCACATTTACTCTACCTAAATAATGGATTAGTGTCTTGGAACTGGAGAAATTTCCTTGTATTTTCTTACTATTTTTGTAACTTAAATAAGCATGCCAATGGTGTTTGTGTAATTACTCTGGTTGCCAGCAGAGGAAGACAATAAGTCGACCCTGTAGGTTTAACAACATATTAGGGGGTGCAATAGAACACAGGTAGAAGTAAATCTGTGATCACAATAGTTCCATATATGGGTGTCTTGGTAGCTTAATGTATAATTTTCAGGTGCATTCAGAGTTCACCCTTTTAATGTCATTTTAATACAGCTAAAATAACTATAAAGAACAGTAGCCTTCACTTACAAGAATGGTTGGTTCTCCAGGCACTGGCGGGCGCTGAGGCGCAGAAGAGTTGTCATGTTGAGGGATGAGGAGGGAGGTAGGGGGGTTGGCAGGGACAGAGGCAGAGGTAGAGGGGAGAGATGGGGCAGGCTGCTGCTCCACTTGGGCCAGCTCAGCAGAGATCTTCTCTCCTCCTTTATCTTGCTCCAGGTCGGGGGATGTGGAGGAGGAACGGGAGGTGTTGGAGGAGGTGGTTGAGGAGGAAGAATGAGGGGAGGTGTCTGAGGAGGAAGCTGGTGGAGGTAATGATGAGGGGTGGGTTGAGTGAGGCTCAGAGGACTCATCCCCTCCCACAAAATCAGAGACTGCTGACACTGAGGTGGGGGCTGTGGTGGAAGCCACAGTGGCTCCCCCTGCTGGTGCTGCCCCAGTGCTATACTCCTGATACAACAGGTTCCTCAGTTTCTCATCCAGGGTCTTAATGCGGTTGTCTACAAATTCAATTTTGGGGGGGCCCTCACTGTCTGACTCAGCCACAGAAGAGGGCTGAGCAGGGGAAGGCGTCATGGTGAGAGAGAGAGGAGGCAGGGTGGCCTCAGGGGCGTTCAGAGGGAGGGGGGGGAGAGAGGAGTCAGAGGAAGGTTGCAGAGGTGGAAAACTGCTGCCTGTGTCCTCTGTGACACTGGCCTCTCCTGTAGAGAGCTCAGACTCTGATTGCTGGAGCGATGGCTGTTTTTGCAATGGTGCCTGCTGCTGCTTCTTCTGGGAGGGGTCCATGGCTTTCACCGCCTCCTGCTGCTGATGAACTTGCTGTAACAATTGCTGTGACTGTATCATCTGCTGTGTCTGTTCTGTGGGGATCTGGGCTTGTTGCTGTTGATTCTGTTGCTGTTTCGGTATGAGGCTGATGTTCAGGGGCTGTGCTGCCTGTTGCTGCACAAACTGCTGACTTGTTGACTGGGGCAGCATCTGAGCTGGATTTGGCTGCACAGGCGCTGCAGCTATAAACAACTGTTGTTGCTGCTGTAGCTGTTGATGTTGCAGCTGCTGCATCATTTGCTGTTGTTGTAAGTGTATTGTTTGCTGTAGCCCCAACTGCTGCTGATGTTTCTGGTCAATCTGAGCCTGCTGATGAGACACTACAGCTGCCTGTGGCATTACAGCCTGTTGGGGCAACTGGCGTGTTTGAGACTGCTGAAGAGACTGTGGGGTTTGCTGGAAGGGTGCCTGCTGAGTCTGCTGTTGGGGCATTGAAAGTATCTCTGTTGGTGGGAGAGAGTGTTGGAGAGGCAATGGCTGCTGTAACAGCTCAGTTGGACTGGGGTGTGTCGGCCTCTGAACCTGAAGTGCCTGATGCTGCTGCTGTTGCTGCTGTAAGAGTTGCTGCTTTTGTAACATCTGTAGAGACTGCTGTAGCGTGTGTTCCTGCTGCAGCTGTATCTGCTCATGGTACACTTGCTGTTGTGCTTGCAGTTGCTGTGGCAGCGACGCTTGCTGTATCTGTTGTGCCAGTTGAGGCTGTTGAAGCTGTCCAGCTTGGAGTTGCTGTGGCGATGGTACCTGCTGCTGTACCACCATTGACTGTGATTGCGGCTGGGGCTGTGTTTGTGATTGCTGCTCCAGGCCAATGTGACTGACTGGAGGAGAGGTCACTGCAGCAGCAAGAGGAGAGGAATAAATAGAAGTGGAAACATGGTCCCCGGCAGACACATATTGTGCTAGTGTGGCCTTCCCTGCGTCCCCTAAGTTTGGACCCACACTGGAGCTACCGCTATTACCAGGGGAGGTGAGAAGATCAGGTCGACAGGTCATAGGTACAGGGGGCATCGCAGCAGGGGCAGCAGCAAGGGTAGGAAGATTGGCAGCAGTTATTAGGGTACTCATGGATGAAAGGGTACTGGTAGATTGGTCAACAGATGCTGAGGTGGGGATTGGCATTTCAACGCCAGCTGATGCAGCAGCAGCAGCAGCAGCAGCAGCAATAGCAGCACTGGTGAGAGTAGAGGCTGGGGCAGAGACACTGTCAGCAGCAGTGGCATCAGGAGCTGGGGCAGAACAGGCTGGGGTAGACATGGAGGCAGGGGCTGAGACAGTGGAGACAGGAGGAGAGCTGGCAGAGAGGGCAGGGCAGAGAGGAGATGCCAGTCCAGTCAGAGACTCCGACCTCTGAGATCCTTCACTCTCTATTGTCGCCACAGAGGAGGTGATAGTTAGTGTCTGTCAGGCAGCCTATTAACATACACAGGTTAATTAGCCATGGCTTAAAAGATCCTTTAGAAAGACCTTACCTCTCTCCATTTTAGGGGACTGGGGTACCCTCATCTCTCCAGTTGGGGGTGGTGTGGCAGCTCCCTGGTTGGAATGAGAGTCTCTGTGGCGGATGGTCTGATTGATGAAAAAGCGCCAGCGTCCCACCGGAGAGGACTGGGGCACTGATTCCACTATGTAAGCAGTTAGTTACGAGAAATAGTAAGTCTGAGAGGATTCATATTCTATTGTGCCACAAATGTCTATGATGCAGAAAAGAGGAACCAAATAAACTCACTTGTAGACCCAGTGGGAGTGCTGACATGCAACTGGTCA
This sequence comes from Regalecus glesne, assembly GCA_900302585.1. Lineage (NCBI taxonomy): Eukaryota > Metazoa > Chordata > Actinopteri > Lampriformes > Regalecidae > Regalecus > Regalecus glesne. The sequence goes on along the minus strand of OMLC01027450.1, from coordinate 19,439 downwards.
ATAGATCCAGTCTACCAGAGAGATTTTAAGATTCAATTTTATATTAAATCACATATTCAAAATGAGAGACAAAGAAAAGAACTGAACTATGCTGAACTTCAAAGGTGAGAGACCTGTGAATGTGTCTGAAGGACTTCTTGGGCTTTCTTTACAATGGATCTCAGCTCCTCTACAAATTTCTCTTTCTCTGGCTCAAGGACAAAGTCCTCTTCCACCTATAGCCAACACAACCAACCAGCAGTTATGAAGAGAAGGGGATCTTTACATTCATTCATACATACATCCAATATCATACCATATATGAATAACCCACCATATAATCTGCAATGTCCTCTGGTGCATCCCCTTCAAAGTCAAATTTGAATGTCACCATCTTGTTGCTATGGGTCTCCAGCTGGCATTCCACCATGTTATCCCCACAGCCTGACACCTGTGGAGAACAGAACCATCAAACAGCCATTCTGTTTGAAATAAATTGCACATATTACATATTATCCATAGACTTTTAGTTAATTTGTTACTGTCTTTCACACCTGGAGCATGCTCAGCTGAAATTGGTGTGATCCCTTTTCTGGCCTTTGACAGGAAGATCTCCTCTGAGGCTTTGTTTCCTTTAGTTTCCCATTGGCCAAGAGCTGCAGAGCATCTTCTCCATTGGCGGGAACACACCTGTGGGACAGATAGATGCTAAAGCATACCTGCCCCATCTATAGCTGTTTACAAGATGCCCAAATTGCACAGAGACGTGGGCTTATGACTGTAAGATTGTCAAATCAAATCCTAAAACCTTCTTGTAAGTTTGATGGGGAAAGTCAATAAGTTGTGCTCTCCCCTTTCTCAATTGCTAGCACTAATATGTCCTTGGGCAAGTTAATTTTATTCCATTGTTTAGAGGCCAACAGTTGAAGTAATTGTTTGAGTTGGGCCTATGTATTGTTCTAAAATGGTAACTGAGTTGAGCGTGGAACAGTATACATGCTCAGTTGACTTGTCCTGGAAATAGATGAAATAAAAGTGACAAAAGTGAGTTGGAGGTATGTCTAGCCATTGACCCATGACTGCACTGTGACTGAAAAGTATTGCTGTGTCCATGAAAGACACTGAATAATTATAAGTCGTCCTGAACAAGTGTCAACTGGATGATTAAAAGAACACATGACGTAACTTAACAATGCCTTAACAAGCCCAACAACTTAACAATGGTAAAAATCTTACCTGCAGATCATAGTTTTATAGTGATAGGTGTATACATTATAATCACAAATAAGATTATACAGTACTAATATTAGACATACCCTGTAGAAGAATGCCGTTCTGTGGCAGACATATGTGGACAATCCTGTAGATTCAAGTCACGCACACATACATGCAGAAAAAATGCAAAAGACCAAATTATTAACAGTGTAATACAAATGAAGCCAAGAAAATTTCTGATTCTTTACAGCCTGGGTCTTATTTTGGCTGTTTTTGGCTTTGTGCATATCAGTTATATCATTTTACTCATTGGGGTCGGTGTAGAGCTTTAGGACAGGGGACCACTGCTGGAGTCGGGCATTACAACAGCATCATACAGGGCCATGGAGCATGATTGTCAGACATATTTTAAGAAGTAAAATTTAACAGAATTATCTAAATCACAGATTTAGAAGTGGAAAAAAATGAAAAGTTGGAGTTATTACATGAAATGTCTAATATTGCCAATAATTGTTGATCACACTGCTGAGCTACTTCCTGGTTCAACTTGTAGGACTGTTGATTGTATTTACTGTAAACAGCAGTAACCATTGACTAACTACCTAGCCAGCTCAACGGAAAAGTCATGGGAAGTAGTATGTATAGATGTTCATCAAGGCCTGTGACCTCACCTAATTCCACCTACAATCCCATCCACCTTTGCTAATCCCACTCCAACTTATTTTTTATTACCTATTGTTTGATCGTATTTTTGCACTATTGTTTTGTATCTTAAGAACATAGGGGCGGCATGGCTCAGTGGGTAGAGGGGTCGCCTGGCGATCGAAAAGGTTGCAGGTTCGATCCCCGGTCCTACAGAGAAGCGTATCGAGGTGTCGTTGAGCAAGACACTGTTCCCCTAACTGCTCTGCCCTGTGATAGACTGACGACCTATACAGGGTGTAGCCCGCCTCTCGCCCAATGAGAACAGAGATAGGCTCCAGTTCCCCCGCAACCCGGTTTTGGATAAGCGGTTGACAATGGATGGATGGATGGATGGATGGATCTTAAGAACATGTTTTGCATTGGCTTAGGTTTTGTTACCTACCCTCTGTAAAGCATCCTTGGGTCTTTTGAAAGTTGGTGTAAAATAATGATAATAATTATTATTATTATCATTATTATTATTATTTTCAATGTTTTCATTATTATCATTACTATACATAACTCTCTGAGGCATTAGGGGTTTTGTCTGACAGGAAAGTCTGAAAGGATTGAATTCCATTGCCTTGTAAGATGCCATTGTAAAGCAGTCAAATAATTGTCCCTTTTTAAACATCTCCAAAATAAATCAAGTGAGAGAAAATATCTATAAAAATGAGACCCAGATTATACAAATCCAGAATTCCCCTTTAGGATAAACAAGAATGTAATCAGTTTACAACATACCCTGAATAAAAACCTTTTTAAGAATTATATTAATCAAATTGAATCAAAAGATACACTCAAAGCCCATTTCAAGAAAAAGTAAGTAGAATTATCTAAGTTTTTTAGTAAATAAGTATTCATGAGCAAATAAGGTACATCCTTTTTACAAGAATAACAACCTATGAAGTCTACATGCTTCCTGTACCTGAGCAATGCCCAGCAGGGGTGAGTCACAGTCTTGCAGCGAGGTTTGGGGCAGCAAGGAGGCATTAGAATCAAGCGACTGGAGAGTAGCAACAGGAGGTGGGGAAGTGGGGACAACATCAGCATGCCCTGGGAAAGTTATTTGGGCCTCTGGTGGAGACGTGGGCAACTCTGGAGCAGGACCAGCAATAGGATGAAGGGGTGGTAAGGATGGGAGAGATGGCACTGATACAGGCGGGCCGGATGTATGAATGGGGCTTATGGGTATTTGTTTGGGCGGAACAGACTGTTCGGTAATATGTGTGTCGGTGTATGTCTGTGTTTGAGAATGGGCCTGTGTTGAGTGAGTGTGTGCCTGTGTTTGGGTGTGTGCCTGGGCCTGGAGGGTTGTTTGTGCATGTGTGTGAGCTGGGAACATCTGCTTTCCCTGATGCTGTGGAGACAAAGGCTGGCCTGCAACTACCTGACTGTAGAGGGGTAGGGCTCTGGTCTGGGACTGAGGCTGGGCCACTTTACTTGGGACCATTTGTGGAGAGGTTTGAGGACCCAGGGATGGTACCATTTGAGACTGAGGGGCAAGATGACTCTGATCAAGGGGCATTGAAGCCTGCTGGAGAGGAAGCGATTTCTGGATGGGGTTTGAAGTGGGTTGGATCTGTTGCAGTGGAGGTGGTGCTGTTAGCTGCTGCTGTTGCTGAATTTGTGAAACCTTCTGCAGCTGTTGCTGGTATTGTTCAACAGGCTGAGAGATGGGCTGGGTTACAGAGGGTGCAGCTGTGGTCCCTGTGGGCTGTTGTTGAGCCTGAATGACTGGCTGTAGTGTTGTTTGACCCTGAACAAAGGTTTGTCCAGTCTGTTGTACTATCTGAGGTGGAGAAGCAAAGGTTGCAGGGTCAACTATGGATCCGCAAGTAGCTGCGACATGCCCAACACTTCCTATTGTACCAGGAGAAAGGATCATTTGCTGATACTGAACAGGAGGAGGCTGTTGTTGCTGTTGTTGTTGCTGTTGTTGTTGCTGCTGTTGTTGCTGCTGTTGTTGTTGTTGCTGCTGTTGTTGTTGTTGTTGTTGCTGCTGCTGGTGCTGCTGCTGTGTGATCTGAGTCATATCCTGCTGGACTGATGAAATTGTTTGGAGGGTGGACTGAGGGGTTGGAATATATTGTGGTGTCAAAATGCCAGCTGGACCTTGGGCCTGAGATTGAGATTGGGGCTGAACCTGCGGCTGGGTCTGTGGCGGTAATAAGCCTGTCATTTGACCAGTCTGCTGAACTGGGGCCTCGTGCTGCATTTGACAGGGAATTGAGGAAACTGCAGCTGGAATCTGAACCTGGGCTTGGCTCTGTTGGGTCATCATCTGGGTGTCAACATTTGGGATCTGGCCCTGTGCTGACTGAGGCTGATTAATGGCTGAAGGCAGTGGCTGAGTCTGAATTAATGGCTGAGCAGCTACCTGATTCTGAGTGGGAACAGAAGGGACTTGATGAGCAGCCTGTAGAGGAACCTGCTGGGTCATACTGGGTGGGGTCTGTCCCTGGATGGAGGAAATCACTTGAGGAGGCACTGTCTGGGATATGGGCTGGGGCTGCAGTTGGACAGGAACTTGGCCTTGGGTCTGGAGAAAAACGTCATTCTGCCCCTGCTGAGCAAGGACTTGGGCCTGGATCTGAGTAGCTATTGTGTTGGGAATCTGTGGGGTCTGAATGGCCACTGGGACCTGAGCCTGAGAGACCATCTGAGTTTGCAGATGAATCCCATCAGCGACTCCTGGAGCTGCAACCGGGATACGAGGTTCCACTGCAGAGCTCTTGTGCTGCTGCTGCTGGGCCATGTAAGCTTGCTGCTGAATTACTGCTGCTTGTTGTTGTTGTTCTATCCCTTGCTGCTGTGCTTGAATGGCGTGAGGTGAAAACGCAGCAGGATTCGATTGCGGGATACATACCTGCTGTATATCCATCAGCGGCCGTTGAATCAAAGTCTTCTGTTCACTTTGTTGTTGAACAGGGACAGCCTCTTGTTTCTCCGTTGGCTGTAGCTGAATGAATGCTACATGCTGCGGCTGCTGCTCCTGAATCTGCTGGTGCTGTATCAGCGCCTGTTGCTGCAGTCTATCTGCCTGTTGTTGTTGCAACAATACCTGCTGTTGACGTTGTTCTAGCTGCTGTTGCAACAGAGCCTGTTGCTGCTGTTGTTCTAGTTGCTGCTTGAGCTGTACTTGTTGTTGCTCTAGTTGCTTTTGTTGAAGGAAAGCTTGCTGTTGCTGCTGCTGCTGCTGTTGTTGCTGCTGCTGCTGTATAATTGCCTGTTGCTGTAAATGTTGTTGCATGAGCGCCTGTTGTTGCTGTTGTTCCATTTGCTGTTGGAGCAATGCTTGCTGTTCCATTTGCTGCTGTAAATGAGGATGCTTGGGCATCACCACTTGTTGCTGCTGTTGTTGTTCCACCTGCTGTTGAATCTGCGACAGCTTTTGTACTTCCGCTTGCTGTTGTTCAAGCTGTTGCTGCAACTGAGGCTGATGTTGCCTTACAACTTGTTGTTGTTGTTGTTGTTGTTGGGGATGTTCAAGCTGTTGCTGTAACTGGCTGTGCTGCTGTTGCTCCAGTTGCTGTTGCTGCTGTATAAGAGCCTGTTGTTGTTGCTCGCGTTGTTGTTGTTGTTGTAGTAACGCTTGTTGCTGCTTCTCCTGCTGCTGCTGTTGTTGATGCAGAAGGGCTTGCTGCTGTTGTTGCTCAATGATTTGCTTTTGTATGAGCGCTTGTTGTGCTTCCCGTTGCTGCTGCTGTAGTTGAGCCTGCTGTTGCTGCTGTTGGACATACGCCTGTTGTTGTTGCTCCAACAGTATAGTTTGGTGCTGCTGCTGCTGTTGTTCCAACTGTCGTTGGTGATGTTGCTGCAGCTGTTGTTGTTGTTGCTGTTGTTGTTGAAGTTGCTGTTGTTGTTGCAGCAGCTGTTGTTGTTGCAGTTGCTGTTGAAGCAGCTGTTGTTGTTGTTGTTGTTGCTGTAGCAACGCCTGTTCATTCAGATCTATTTGTGGTTGTTGTATATAAGCTTGAGGTTGGTCCACCGGGTGGGGTAGAGACATAACTTGCTGTTCCATACCTGGTTGTGTTGGTAACACTTGCTGCTGGACTGTGGACTGCTGTACATAGAGCTGCTGCTGAGGCTCAGGTCCATGCTGTTGGGTGGCTGTAATTGAAAGATCTTGTTGCTGCTTTTCTATCTGTGGCTGCATGATGGCCGCTGGAGCCTGGGGCTGCTGCTGGATAGCATTGGCTTGTTGCTGTTGGAGCAGACCTGCATGGGCCTCCATTTGCTGGTGCTGCTGAACAGTAGTGGTCTGTGGCTCCATCCCAGTCTGTTGTTGCTGAACAATGGTCTGCTGCTGGGGGATCATGACAGGCTGTGTTTGCTGGGGTGCTGTCTGGGGGATGAGGTCAGTGGGCTGCATGGGAGTGGCAGGGGGCTGAGTCTGCTGGGTGATGGGCACAATACTCCCTGCTAGAACGGTGGGATCACCAATTGAGAGGGGTGTAGCTAGGAGACTGGTGGGTGCTTGTGGAGAGACTGGGGGCAGGTATGACTGTGAAGGGGCCTTTTGGCCATGGGGAGTGGCGGTCTGTGATCCATCTGAATGATATGGCTGTGTCTATTGGTAATGACAGAATGATGAGTGATGTTTAAAGAGGCGGGAAAAGACAGTGGCAGAAAAATAACATAAGAGTAGGCATCAGCAAAGGGGAATAATCAAAGCACTTCAACATTTTTAGAAAGCGTAAAATCAGAGTTAATCTTGGTTACATTAGCAGGATCATTTCTAGTGAGTCAAAATGGTCATTTGAAGGACAAGATAAAAAGCTGTAAAGAAGAAGTACACCTATTGTTCTTATTTAAGAAGAAGTAGCGTAGTAGCTTTTGTTCAAATTGTTGATAAGTCTTAGGTATTTAGTGCAGGTTAGAAATAACAAACCTGTAGGTTTACTCACATGAGAATACTGTTGAGGTACACTTGGTGAGACCTGTGTTTGCATTGGAGCAGGCTGAATGAATGTCTGGCCAACAGGTGCCCCTCCACTTTGACCAATAGGCATGCCGGAAGTCCCACCACTCTGACCAATAGGCACATTTGGAACCCCTCCACTCTGAACAATAGGAAGTATTTGGGGTTGAGCCACAAAACCAGTGCTCTGTAATGCCAGAAAATAGCTGATATACCATATGATAACAAAGATGAAATAGTGGTTTCAAACTATGGTAAAATAATCAGTTTGATGCTTGTAGTGGGGAAAAAAGATGCATTGGAGAAGAACCCCCAGCTTACAGACACAGCAGAGACGAGACTAGCATGGGAGTGGGCATATGATTCCCCTTGTTGAGAGTACGCCTGGCTCTGTCCACTCGCAAAAGATTCACAGCTCATTGATCCAACACTTTCACCTTCTGAATGAAAGACAACAGAGAATTTTACACAATAAAATCCATTTGAAATGATGAGAAGAAAAACACATGTTTATATTTCTCCGATTCATAGAATTTCCTGTACTTGATGAAGTCAAGTGTTTTTTTTCTTACTCCCTGACAGGCTATGTCTCTGTGAAGGTTCTGGTTTTGTATTAGTCACACACTACCAGACATAAGAGACGGGACTGTCACACACTACGAGCAGCTTCTGTATTTTTTTCCTCTTCAGTGGTATGAATATGATGACAATCTAAAGACATCATAAAGCGATCCAAACACTCTCATCTCAGAGATCCTTGCCGTCTCGAAAAAAAGGTGCCTGCTTTCTAACTAATTCAACACAGGATGTATAAAACAACAAGGAAATAAAGGAAAGCCACTTCCTTTGGTTACTTAATAAGTGCAGCATAGCTCAGTAGGTAGACCAGGTCTATGTAATTGGAAGATAGGTCGTTCAATCCCTGGCTCCTTCAGAAAGACAATGTCCTTGAGCAAGACAATGAACCCCTATCTGTGCTCAATTGTGCCTACAGTGGGGCTCAAGAGTGATGCAGTGTAACTTCAGCATCAGCTTACAGTGATCTGCTGCATAACCATTCTCTACCTGGCGGGTTGAGCACTGTTCCACTGAGAATATGCTGCTGCTGCCTTATTTGCTGTTCCACTTCTGTTGGCTCCTCAGTCTCTGGCCCACCTCCCCCGCCTCCTCCTGTCTGCCGAGCTGCTGCCGGACCAAGTGAGGTGGGGCAGGAGGGATGGGGGCAGGTGTAGGAGGTGAAGGTGGAGTCTCTCCTATCTTCAAAGGCCTGTGGCAGTGGCAGTGGCAGCTGCATGCGACGCTCCCGCGACTTCTTGATCTGAGTAACTCGATCCCTGATGGATTTGCTCACCACCTTTGCATCACTCTCATGGAAGAAGCCTGACTTCACCTTTGATGGAGGGAGGGAGAGAGAGAGAGAGAACGAGAGAGAACGAGAGAGAGAGTAAATAAATAATAGAGAAAAGATTGGTTGAGAGAATCTAGGTCAGTGGTAGCTTGGTAGCAATGCCTGGCAAATCAAGGGCAGGAGTAATTTACTCATGCATCATACAAGACTAGAGTGCTGCTGTAGCCTTCATGTGCCATACTTTCCTTAGGTCTCTCAGGGCTTTTAAAAGCTGAGCCCCTTTCCACTCACTGTCTGTCCGACACCGTAACCTACATAGGCCTACCCCAGATTGTCCCTGTATCTCACCATCTCCAAGGCCACCTCCTCAGCACTGTCATTCTCCAGATCATAGCTGAATTCAATGGCCTCATTGTCTTTATGCTTGCCCTTCAGCTTCTTAGGCTCTTCCACCCAAATCCTGAGGGCTAGGCAGTCCTGGCAGCCTGTGTCCTCCTCTGCTAGTTCCACCCGCACCCCCGTGTCTTCCCCGAAGAATGCGTGGGTCAGAAGATCTCTGATGGAGAGTCTGACAAATGGAGAGGGGAAAAAATAGTTTAAGAAACATCAGCACATTCACATGAAGCAATGACATATGTTATAAGAAATAACTGCTTACCTCTGGGTTTTGTTCTGACGAATGCAGCCCTCTATGATCTCTTTAATCTCCGGGTCATTGACTTTATCAAAACTGGCTGGTTTGATACCCTGCATTGGAGACATTGGGATGTTCCTTCCTCAGATTTTTCATTTACCAAATGAATGGAATATCATCAATAATGTATTTTTCTTTCTTTCTAAAGTAACACAAGAACAAAGACACCTCGTATAGTCAGAGACTCACGCTTGTGACTTTGCGGTAGATTTGAGCAGCATTCTGGCACTCGGAGTAGGGGTATTCTGAAGTAGCCATCTCTAGCATACACATCCCAAAGGCATAGACGTCCACTGACTCATCATAATGTTCCTCATACATCTCTGGAGCCATAAACTCTGGGGTTCCTGCAAAGAACCAACAGTGGATCCAAGTCAACAAAGAAATCAGAGCAGCCAAATATTATTTCATAGCTGATCAGTACTTTTATGTCATTCTTTCTTTACTGTTGCATAAATTGGAAGATGACTTTAAAACAATACAAACAATTTAATCTTTATCTTCAATAAAGGACACTTGAAAATCAATTGAAGACAAATGACAATCTCTCTAAGGACCCTTTCTCTTCCCAGAGATCAGCTTTATTGAACCTAATGGTGCTCAAGGCACATTGAGCTTGACATCCAATCTGTGTTGTGTATTTACAGTCAGTGCTGGCCTATGGTAGGTTCGATCCCATTGCAGGGCATCAGGAAAGGGCATATATATAAGAACAAGTCCATTTACCATTTACCATCCAGCCATAATCCCCCGTGCTCGCCAAATGTGAGCCATACATTGTAAAGTGCTTTGAGTGGTTGCTAGACTAAGAAAGCACAATTTAAAATTGGGTCAATTTACTATTTAATCAATAATAATTTGTATTATTATATAGCTTGTGCCCTCAAAAAACACCATACAAAGGACCATCGTGGAATGTAATAAAATAGACATAAATAGGCCACCCAGGCTGAATCAGTTGACAGGGCAGCTTAAAGTACTATACAGCATGTTATCCATACAACTTAGTGGTCTATTTATGCAGATTACCTATGACACTCTTGGCAAAGGATGTCCTCATAAGAGTGGCCAGCCCCAGGTCTCCAATCTTGACTGAGCCCGTGGGCCCTGTGATGAAGATGTTGTCACACTTGAGGTCCCTGTGGACTATCGGGGGAGTTCTGGTGTGAAGGAAGTGGAGGCCCTTCAGGATCTGTCTGCACCAGCTCCTCAGCACCTTAGGCTTCATCACCTTAAAGCGCTTCAGGTAACTGTATGGCAAGTAAAAAGGAAAGATATGTGGTCATATAAAGTGAGCAATTGTAGTCTTTCAATGAGAGATAGATTGGTTTCTACTCTTACCTTTAACTATTTCATGCCTTCTGTTATACCTATTGCATTATATGTATGTCTAAGTACACACACAGACACACACACACACACACACAGACAGACACACACAGACACACACAAACACACTTTTTATCATACATATTTATTTTCCTTTATTTGATCTTCATTCCATGTTTGTGTAATGGAGTCTCCCAGCCTAAGAATTTTTCATGGGGTTACTTGTACAACCAGAGTGAAGATAAACATCTTGAATCTAGATATAAGGGTAGGGGATCACTTGGCAGGATCACAAGCATAATGTCATTAATTACATGAGGAAATCAACCATAACATAACTGTTTAAATTCAGTGTAACATGATAATGGGAGGGGATGGCATGGCTCAGTGGGTAGAGTGGGTCGCCTGGCAATCGGAAAGGTTGCAGGTTCAATCCCCGGTCCTACAGAGAAGCATGTCGAGGTGTCCTTGATCAAGACACTGTTCCCCTAACTGCTCTACCCTGTGATAGACTGGCGACCTATACAGGGTGTACCCCGCCTGTCACCCAATGAGAACAGAGACAGGCTCCAGTTCCCCCGCGACCCGATTTCGGGTCGCGGTTGACAATGGATGGATGGATGGATGGATGGATGGATGATAGTGGGATATGCCACTTAAATCTTAAGTCTTAAATCTTAAGTAGCCCATATAGATTAAATATCTAATATTTTGTATTATTTTGTATATACAACCACAGGGCAATTGTTGCAATTTTATACAATCATTCTTTGGTTTTTGCATGACTGACACTGTTGTCATCTGAGATTGGTTTAGTATTTTCTTAAGGGACCATGTGCAGCTTTTTACACTAATGTCACCATTTGATGCGGTGCACCAAAATATAGCTTCAAGATAAATCGCATCTGCAGTCCCTGTATATCTTTTTTATGGTGGGAGGAAACTGCAGAACCCGGAGGAAACCCACACAGACACGGGGAGAACATAAAAACTCCACAGAGAAAGGACCTGGGACGAGATTCAAACCAGGACCTTCTTGCTGTAAAGCAACAGTGCTAACCGAATTCCCAAAATTGAAAATGTCCTTCAGTATATTCATAGGAAGCTTTAAGGAACATCAACATTTTTATCATAATCATTTTTCCCAACCCTGACACATGTCCTCCAAGGTCTTCACAGTTCTCTGACATGTATAAGCAATGTATGCATCAAACACTCCTCACATTTTTTGTCCACTTCATCATTACAGTAAGATGTAAATAATTTGTTTTAATGGAAGAGATTAATCTATTACGGCCAGGATGAGGAAAGATAAGAGTAAAAGGTGTTCTTACGTCTTGAGTGTTCCTGATGTCATAAGCTCAGTGACGAGGACGATGCACTTCTTCCCACGGACCACAGACTCCCACGAGTCATAGAAGCGAACGATGTTTGGATGCTGGAGCCCCTTTAGCATTTCTGCCTCCTCTTTGAAACGCTGCTGTTCTGCTTTTGTTAGCTTACGATCCTGAAGGGACGAAGACAGCCAGTTAGATCTTGGTGTTTATATACGTGTTTGCACATGTATGTGTTTGCTCATATCAATATTTGAGCTTTCACCACAGTGTTTAACTGATCTAAGTGGTTACACCATGGAAAAAAAGGGTTGCTGAGTGACAAGATAGACGGAGGAGCCAGATTCAGATGAAGGAGCCAGATTCAATACTTTCCGTCAACAGAAACATCCCCTTCTGAGGTGTCTGTGAGCAAGGCACTCAATCCTTCTAGCTAGAATGGGGCAGCTCTAAAACTGAACTTGTGCTCTGAACTCAACTGGAAAGGGAAACATAATTTCCCCACAAATGACAATATACTGTGTATAGTGTTCATATTTCCCTTGTTCAAAATGCTTTTACATATTATCCTTTAGATTTGATGCCTCTCACTGTGCTTTTTATCTTACTGCTGTAACACCATAATTTTCCCCTGTGGAACTAATAAAGGAATATCTTATTTTATCTTATCTTATCTTTTATTTCTGACCCGAAAATTAATCAATTTTTGTGATGTCAAATCATTCATGTTAAGAAGCTGTACTGATTCATGAAAAAGACAAATATGAGCATGTCCACAATCTTAGGCTGTCAGTGACAGGCCGCATTCTGTTTGAGAGAGCCCTGAAGATTATATGACAACCAGACCTGATACACAACTGCGCGTATGGACACTACCTACTTAGTTCCACTAGATGGTGCTAACAAACCTGACTTGCAAGAGACGCGAGACAACACCCAATCCAGGGGTTTATTAAAAACATTTCTGCTGCATCTACCCTACAGCCGATGCTCCAATATGGCAGACAGGTTGGATGTGTCAGAATCCCACAGACCGCCAAAGACATCATCCCACAGGAGTAGAGACTAAACCCCCTCTCAGTCAATGGTAAAAAGGCTATTCATAAGAGATAAAAGAAAACCCCTCTGATGGGTTCCTGGGAATAGTGAAGTGGTGCAGTAATTCTACTCTTCAACTAAAGCAAAAAAAAATATGAAGATGATTATCTTCTTTCCCCTGTGTATTGTTGTTTTGTGTGCTTTCTTCACTAGAACTTGGCCACCCTGCTGTCTCAACAAAAAGGAAGGACATTTGTGAATTCACTGAATTTTAGGTCTGTGACAAGAACAGGTTGTTAGTATGAAAGCAATAGTATACAAATGGGAATTACTACTGGATATATTTGTAATAGACTCAGAAGCTATTCCAATTTGTGTTTAACTGTTGTACATTAACCTAATATTAACAAAAAATACGAGTATTGTGGTAAAGAAAAAAAGGATTTCCTTAGAAATAGGTGTGTGAACAAAACACAATAAAAAGCATTTTAGTAAAGCCACAAAGCTGTTATCCCAATGAGGATGATAATGATGTTTTGTACGTCATTGGACTTTTGACGACATTTTTCACAGGTAGAATAGAAAAAGCAGACCTTAAGAGGTCAAAGCCACAGGGATGCATTATAAAAGCAGACAAGCGGCGACATTGCCATCATGAAAAGCCCAGCAAATATGCTGAACATCACTTTATGAATCGCTTTGTTCCCTCCACAACAATGTTTGTGACATAGCACCTGTGAAAGAGCAGGATGCCAGCCATGGCAGCGTCACCACCAGACCAGACCCCCCCTATAAATAGCGCTCGTCATAACACTGTGGCTTTCCACCGATCAATTCAATTGATGTCAGGCTTTGTCTACAGAAACTGTCCAAAGGGAAGCAGCACTTCACAAGTGTCTCTATATTAGCGATCCTTTCCATCCCTGTTATATTTCCCTTTAAATTTTGATTTTATTTTATCCCAATCACCTTGTCTCTCCCCATGACTCTCTCTCTCGCTCTCTGCTTCTATCTGTGTATCATCTTCTTTCTCACTGTCTTTACCAGGTCAATGTCCTTTTCTGGAAATATTAGCAGCCATCCACGACCCCTCCTCCCCTCTTTCCCCCTGTGTTCCCAGGAACAGGGACATAACATTAACAGGAAGGCTGCTCTTCATTACTGGTAACTGGTAAATAGACGTGTTCTTATGTAGTGCTTTTCTTGTCCACCACTCACAGCACTTTATAATGAATGCCTCCTCACTTTTCATACTGTTAAGGCTAAAAATGTGCTGCATGGCCAGGGCCTGCCCTCCTCTTTTCTGTGCTTTCAATTAATTTCCTCTTATTCCGTGTGTGTGCCTAACCTTCTGTGCGCCATTGTCTGTTTGTGTGTGTGTCTCCATTTGCATTTGAGTGTCTTCTTCCAAAATTAGCTCACAGTATGACCACCAACCCCTGAGGCCTATTTTTACATGTCACGATTGGTCCCCATGTTGTGGGGGTGGACACGGACTTAGAAGGAGCGTGGAGGATTAAGGCCGGATGCCCTTCCTGATGCCCTGCGGTGGGTTCGAACCCGCAGTGTGTGCTCTACCAGTGATCTACCAGAGCCCCACACGAATACCCACCTCTATTCTGCTTGATTATGCACATGTCTCAACATTAGCATGCTTCTACTGTATCTGTCACTAAGTATTCTATTTATCTTGCAAACCTGATCATCTTTCAAAGTAAATTCAACTTGTATTCAGCCTTGAGTTCTTTGTTTTCATCGAAACAATAAGCAGCAACATCTTGGAATGGGGCTAGTGATTCCATCAGTAAATAGACAGTGCCACATACTTCAGCAAAATTATCTTAGTAAGTCAGTTTGTATCGAGAATAAATGAAATCCAACCAAAGTAGTAACTCTTTAACTTGTTCTCTGTTAAGGATAGGATTTCAATAGTCACAAGAGGACTTACTCGACTGGTTAAGACAGACACTGTGCACTGTGTTTGACTTCCTCTGTTCACATGTCTGACTGTCTGGCACTGTGTGAGATGGTGTGCCTGCCTGTGCGTCTCTTGTCTGCACAACTCTCTGGATGTCTAGCTGTCACTCTTCCCCGACTATTGTGTCTCATGTCTGAGTGTCACGTCAGACAACTTCAGGATCGACAAAGCTCACACGGTGACCATCATGGTGATGACCTGTGTCAGAACAGGGGGCTAGGTGGGCTCACACACCTATTTCCTGATAGTTTTTACACACACACAAGCACAAAAACGGCAACACATTCATCAGTGAAAGGCAACAGCGCTCCTCAAGTGCAGCATGAATAAGTCGAAACGCAAGTCTCCATTAACATGGATGCACAGCAAGCCAGAACCTAATTACCACTGTTGGAAATTAAAAGCAGAGCAAATCTCTCTTAGGCTTATATGATAAGATGTAAATAAACACTATAATTCTCAATTAAGCCTTTGAAATGGGAGAAATAATCGGGCATCATGGATCGTATCAGGTCAGTCACAGCACAAGGGTCAACAGTAACAACATCCAAAAGCAAAACATGATGACTGAGACAAGGCATGAAGACTGACTGCCCAGGCAAGATGAACATGAGCCGAGCAGCCTCTTAACCAACAGACAAATGGAAAACACACTCTAGTAAAGGCACAGAGGCTGGGGGAGTGGTGTGCACAAGGCCCTGAAAGAGCCCTATTGTGACAAAGTCGTGGGTGCCTTTCTTCCTTTGTGCGCGCTTCCCATATAAAAATGCAAGCTTTTTGGGTTGAGCAGCAACAAGGGGAGCGAGACCGCTCACTGTGCAAGGAGGGAAAGCCATTAAAGAACAACTAATGACAGGCAAATATAAGTATGAGCTGGTTTTGGCTAATGATTCAGAGCTGTTAATTGGTGCTGCTGAACCCCTTCACTGGGTGTAAAATGGGCTTTTTGGGTAGCTGTCCGAATAAATACCCTGGATCTAGCTTGTAAAAAGAAAAGAAGTGTAACACGTGAACTCTCAGCTCTTAACTCCGAGAGACAGCATGAGTTTGGTTTTATCCTGTGCTTGTTAAATGGCAGGCGTCATGGCAGGGCCGTAGCCTGATCAACAGACTAAGAACTGTACCCACCTGACCCGGGCTGCACAACCTGAGACTGTTTTGGATCAGACACCTGGTGGAGCAGGAGTTCAAGCTGTGGGTTAAGTAGGCTCATAAAACAGGGAGAAATGGACAGGGTACATCTGACAAGCCATGTTTGCGGAGGAAGGTAAGAAGCTTGGGGCAGGGGTCGACTTGACACGTGAGTCCCCACATCAAATCCTCTATTTGCCAAACACAACATGGGGACCACATACATTTGACCATCTTAGGTATATTTTTCTCCACAGATGTAACTGTTAAGTGTGTGGTGGTGGTGGTGGCGGCTCTGATCTTTGACCTCAGGATGAGCACTGACCGAGAGGTTAGGGTTATACTCCACTGAGCTAGACGTTTACATGCGTGAGCCAGCCATAGCGTGGCCCTGAAGTGTGTGAGTAATCGTTTTAGCGCTTTGGAATGCAAGGTGGCTGGTGGCTCAGATTAGATTCCTGTAATCTACGGCAGCTCAGACTAACAAGATGGACTGCTGGAAAAGGGCAGGCCCCAACCTCGGATTAAAAACTCAGGCCAGTAGGCCAAGTTCACAAACTATTGCAGATGCTTCAATTCAGAATCTACCAAGCCCCCCTCATTAATGCACATTTTGGGGTATCTAATAATGTGATGTGATGACAATCATATTTATTGATCCCATTAGGGAATTTCAATTCTGTCTTACCCCTTCCCTCTACTGCAGGGTCAGCAGCCAAGTCTCATTTATGGATTATGTCTTACTCATGAACACTTCATCATGGTGGATGCCTGTTCACAAAGGACCACCAGTTGATTCTGTAATTTCTGTAATAAGTAATAACCACTGACCCACCCTACCTGTAGACTAGCATTTCAAAATTATGTTGTTCATTAAGTAAGCAGTATTTCATCACCATAAAAACTGAACTGCCTGCTGGGAGATATTGTATTGTATAGGCTGAGGTGATAACACAGCTCCACAGCTCCCGCAGCTCCTCTGACCAATACATCATTAAAATCTTCATTCCACACTAATGTTTCACTTGACATTAGGACTGGAGAGTCTTCTGGTATGCATCTTCATGGGGTTTTGGGCCAGATGCTGAGCATGTAGCAAGGCATGAAATTATGGATACTCTAAGGTAGATATACTTTATTTCAGGAAATAGTTGTTGATCCCTGAGGAAGCTATCCTCCAACACAGGATGGCCAAAGTGCAGGTTGGCAAGCACCTCTCGGGCTGGTAGGAATTCACACTCTTGCTCAATGACACTTCAGTAAAGTTGCAGGGTCCTACACATGCCGGTGTAGGACAGTCTGCATACTCCATGGGCCACCTGGGTACCGATGGAGCCTTGCCTTTAATTAATTTCAAACAATTTTAATAGCAACATCTAGATTAACTGAATTATAATCTGGCCTATAATTCTGGTTAATGACACCAGAATAATTATAGTTGTGTGGGATTGACTTGTATCCCTAACCAAATATCTCCCAGTCACAACAAAAGTAATGGGAGGTTATCTGCCCATCACTAAACACCAGTCTAGTCACATTGATTCCAACTTGGTCTGATCAATTAAATTCAGTCTATTCAATTCTGCAACTAATAATTTCAGTCACTACTCAAAAGTATGCCATTGGTTCACCTGGCCTAATCCAGCTTTTCTTTGTAAAAAGAGACAATAAGGTTAGAAGGCAAGTCCTTCCCATACCAGAGTTACCTATTACCTGGGCTGAGGAACCTTAAATGACAGAGAACAAATTCATGCAATGATGAATAATTAATTATTTATCAGACTAGATAGCAGCTGTTCTTTCAGAAGCAAAGGTGTTCTAATGTAATTTTCAACTATGTCAGAGGTTCCTGATCCTTTAGAAACCACCAGGGTCTGATCCTGTCTCATAAATAACACTGTGTTTCTTGTTCTCTTGGGCTCCTGAGCTGGCACCTGACTACATCCATAAATACTTTGACTCTGAAGGGGGGTTTGCCTGTTTCTAAGAAGGTGTTAAATCACCACCACAGTCTCTGAGACGGTATCACAGCAACCTTTAGCACCACAGTAACTCGCCCCTGAATTCTGCCCAAGCACTGTTGTTGGTCTGAGCAGGCCATATTGATTCCTTAGATACTGGCCAGTCACTTCAGTTCCTCCGCCAAACTTTGACAGTTCTATAAACCTCCACCTCCATCACCACCACCACCACCGTGGCCTTGCTGAGGCATTGACTGCTGTTGTGTCAGCCTGTCCTGTGAGTGAGGCTGAGCTGAGTTGGGCTGGGTTTTGCCAGTCTGGGAGAACTGGGTTGAACCAGAGGGGTTTCAGCTGCCCTAGTTGTGCTGTCTGTGCAGGGTTTTTGTTCCAGCATGACAGGCACCCACTGTAATTAACTCCCTGGATCACTCTGTATACTCACTCACACAGACAAAGCGGCACAGAGGGAGGGGGGGGGCATACACATTCAGTTGGATATGTGTACAGACAGACCAACAGCAACACACAGTTGCAGAGATGGTCAAATTCACATCCACCCTATACCTCCACCCATCCACACAAACAAGTACACAGATGCGCACATAGACATACACAGAGCTAGCGACCGAG
>OMLC01027410.1:1133-15215 GCA_900302585.1 Regalecus glesne | reverse complement strand
CACACACATCAGGCACAGATTCCTATGTTTGTGTGTCTGCAGTGAAGCGTGTCTATACGAACGATTTTATACATGCCTGAAAATGCCCTTGAGATTTGGTATTTCTCTCCTTCCCCTTATTTTGTTCATCCTCTCACAGGTTTCAGTGAGTTTAAAAGAGTTTGCCTGTTTCTCAGTCCATTTTCAGGCTATTGCCTCTATCTCTTCTTCTCTCTGTTGGACAATCATTTTCCTTCTCTTTCTCTCTCTCAGCTTCTGCTGTTTCTGTCTCTTGGTGTCTCTCTGTGCCAGAATCATCAGTAAATAAATAATAATACATAATGATTCCCTTATCAGTCCCACAAGGGGAAATCCTGATTTCCCTGCATCTTTAACCCAACCTATTGGATAGGAGCAGTGAGCTGCCGACATATGGCAGATACGTTTCGTCACTCAGCCAGGTGACTTCTTCAGTCCAAGTTGAACTGATTCACATCTCTTTGGGATTTCCATACCTGGATTATTGAGCATGCATCAAGACATTACTTCATAGGTAGATTTCGTTTTCAGTCATCCACCCCTTTCTTCATACTTGACATGGATTTCAGCTCGTCGTCTACCGTTCAACACAGTAAAAGGAGACGAGTCCAATAATCCTCATTCAGTGTAGAAGAGCACCCCACAGTTCAGCTGAAGCCAACATGATGCTGCAGCATTCTATCACAGTGAAGTACAGTCATTTTAGGCATGTTAGTCTCCTTTAGTGGAGGAGGTTCAGCATCTAGTGAGGAGGTCACCTGGTCTCCTCCCTAGTGAGGTGTTCCAGACACGTCCAGCTGGGAGGAGGCCACGGGGTAGACTGAGGACCAGGTGGAGGGATTATATCTCCACCCTGGGACCACCTCAGGACCCCAAGTCAGAGCTGGTGGATGTGGCCAGGAGGAGGGAGGTCTGGGGTCCCTGGTGGAGCTGAGACCTCCATGACTTCTGATAAGTGGTTGACTATGGATGGATGGTCTATGGTAGTATCCTGTTAGCTTTAGCCGGACTAAGGTGTGTTTTACTCTTTTGCACCAATTGAGGATTGTAGCTTCATCATCCATTAACTGTATTGAAGTGCAGATGCCCGAGCTGCACGTCCAGAATGAAGAAGGGGATGGATGACTGAAAATGAGACCTATCTATCCATGTGATAAGAGTGGTGAGTCTAAAATAGAGATAGACATCCAAAAATCTGAACTGTTCCTCGAATGTCCTTGAGGTCATTGGAAGAAGTGTCATTTCATTGATAATCCTGATGATCTGTTTTTATTCATCCATTTCACATGTCAAATATGGATTAAAAGGCAGACCATTGATGTTATCATACAGGGGGCTGCAGCGGCTCAGTGGTAGACAAGGCGCTTTGGGAACTGATGAGCCAGAGAAAGCAGGCTTGAACCCACCGCAGGGCGTCAGGAAGGGAGACCGGCCTTAACCCCCCCCTCCAAGCTCCATCTAAACCCATGTCCACCCCCACAACACGGGGACCAGCCATGACGTGTCAAACGGGCCTCCCTTGAAGTGTCCTTACACCATCAGTTCTCTCACTATGGCAGCAGTTGGGTTAGCTATTAGCAAATGTGTAATCCCACACTTGTGTTGGCCCACACATCAGGGCCAACACGAGTGAGATCGGCCATAATCATAACTATGACTTGTGCCTACAAGTACATTAAGAAAGCCCGTGTTTCAAAGACAATAAGCCGTACAATGGCTCTGAAAGGGGGAACCGCTTCGTGGTGGTTAGAGGTGACCTCGGTTTATTATGAGCACATCTGAACACACACCCACACAGTCTCAGTCAGATCTGTAAGTACGTTCAGACTAAGACATGCACAGCGTTTTGTCTTGTGCATGTCAAGGGCACGTGTGTGTGTGTGTGTGTGTGTGTCTGATGTGTGCAGGTCTGCAGCAAACAAGCGTCTGTGTGTTCATGTGGACAGGAGCAGCGAGTGGAAGCCTGGAGCTGGAGCATCGTGCATCGTGGTACGAAAACAGGAGGGCCGAAATATAATACAGTTTGTGTCATGTAAGCATCAAGCCAACAGAAGATTAGTGGATTGTTGGGAGACGAAAAGTGGAGCATGATGCTGAATATCACCAAGGAACCAAATAAGAGCAGGGGAGAGAGAGAGAGAGGGAGAGAGAGAGAGAGAGAGAGAGAATAATAAGGGTGAGGAGAGAGAGAGAGAGATGAACCCAGATGGCCTTGCTTTTCTTGCTCATTAGTTGTCACTGTTCAAGCAGAGCTTAATTAACAACCATTCTCAACAGACTGACATTACACTTCTCTCTCTCTCTCTCTCTCTCCTTCACACTCTGTCTCTCTCCCTGCCTCATGTTTTCTCTTTCCTGGTCTCTCATTTGCTGTTTTGACAGTTTGCTATCCATCTATTTCTTCACCTTTCTCTCCTTTATTCTACATATGAGGTCTGTTTTTATGTGTTATGATTAGTCCCTGTATGTCCCTGTATGTCCCATCTATGTCCCTTGGGGAGGTCAAATGTCCTTCATGATGCCCCTCAGTGAGTTTGAACCCACAACATCTAACTCGTCCGTTCCCAAAGTCCCCACTCTACCACTGAGCTACCGCTGCCCCTCTTTATTACTTTATAGACCTGACCCCTGAATACTGAAAGGATGTTCGAATGCTAACCCAAGGAACAAGCATCTGAATATTCAGATGCTTGTTCCTTGGGTTAGCAGTCGAACATCATTTCAAGTATTTTGATTTCTCTGCAGTCATAACTGGTGGTTTTCATCTGCAGCATCTTGCTGGCCTAACAATGCTGGAGTGTTGCTCAAGATGATACACAAATGAGCCAAGTCCTTATGAAAACCACTCTTATTTCAATGAGAAAGAGAACAGCAGAGCACTGAAATGAAGAAAACGAGAATATTGCAGGCTGCAAACCCGTACATGGTCTTAATGTGTGTTTATGCCGACAGGAGCAGAATCCTGATGCCATGTGAAATTTTGCCATGGAACCAATATAGATGGTTTATTAACCTGCTAACACCTAAAGCTAGCTAATCTGCTAACACGAAGGACATGGATTAATGAAGCATTGTTGTCAAAGTTTGTGTTGGGATTATTGTGGAATAATTTCCATTATTATCCATCCATCCACTGTCAACTGTTAATCTGAAATCGGGTCACTGAGTGATGCCAGAGCCTAGCCCAGCGCTCATAGGGCAAAAGGTGGGGAAACGATCTGGAACCTGCTTCTAGAACTGATGAGCCAGAGGCATTGGGTTCAAACCCACCACAGGAGATCATCAGGAAGGACATCTGGGCCTCAATCCCCTAAACTCCATCTATGTCCATGTGCATCCCCACAACATGGGAGCTAATCATGACACATAAAATGGACCTCTTATCTATCTATCTATCTATCTATCTATCCATCCATCCGTCCGTCCGTCCGTCCATCCATCCATATCTATATATTCCATTATCATTCCAACATTGTTGATGTTTTGCCTATTTCAGTCTTTTGCTGCTGTAAACTCAGTGGGGCAGAGTGTGTGCTTTGGGAACTTAGTGAGAGGCAGTAGGTTTGAACCTTCTGTGGGGTGTCGGGAAGGGGATCCAGCTTTGATCCTCCACGCATGACCCATGATGAACTTCTGACCTCTTTAGGCTGTCGCCCCACTTTTCCCCCCAGTTGGTACAGGGATAGGCTCCAGCATGACCCCATGGCTTGACTTTGGATAAACAATTGATGGAAAGTTATCCACACAGATAAAATTGTGCCTCAGCGACAAGTGTGTTTCGCTTCGTTTGCAATTTATTCACTCAAAACATTGCTGAATGTGTGCCTCTTCTGTCAGTAACCAGCTGATCCATATCATCACCCACACGGAACAGATTGCTGTGGCTGCATTTATTATTTATCACCAATCCCAGGCCCTGGTTTGTTTTTACATTCTAATTTATGTAGAACGAACATTGGACACAGCCCCAATATTCCATCTCTTTTCCATTATTAAATGAATGTTTATGTCATTCTGTTTTGACAAGGGCCCCCCTTGCCCATGAGCCCCAGCAAGGGGCCCCTCGCAGCTTAAGGTGCTCCCTAAGTGCTAATAGAATATTAGCCTCTAAAGCTATCTCCCCCACCTCCTCACACCTCTCTGTCAAACCTGCACTCCCTACCTTCAGTTCTCAGTGGCATCCATCCGACTGCTCCATCCATCCCTCTGCCAGCACCATCTGGTTCTCAGCACCCAGCACATTTAGCTCAGCCGGGCGCCAATTTGTCCCCCGGTTGACTGGAAGAGAGGAGAGGAGAGAGAGACAGAGGGAGAGGAATAATGGGAGAGTGAGAGATATATAGGTAGATATGGAGAGAGAGAGAGAGAGAGAGAGAGAGAGAGAGAGAGAGAGAGAGAGAGAGAGAATGTGAGTCAGAGAGCTCAGAGGAGATTTCAGTGTACCTCAGTGTCCCCAGCAGTGGGTCACATGCTGTAGTAATGAGGAGAATGAACATTCAGTGTGTGTGTGTGGCAATAAGAGCAGAGTTGACTGGAGGACTGCAGGACCACCAGAGGGGGAAGGAGAGCGTAATGAAGTAACAAGGGAAGAAGAATTGAAGGAGGAGGAGGAGGATGTGAGATGGAGTTTTCCCAGCTAGCAGTTAAACCCACAGCCACCATGCCATGTTTTACAACTACACTATTGGAACTCTGTCGGCTTGCATTCCCTCCCCCAGCTGGCTTGTAATACAGATAAGGCTGGGAATGGTTGACTCAGTAAGGGTGTGTTCAGTTGGGTTGTTGGGTGTTTGTGTGTGTGTGTGTGCATGAAAATGCAAACTAAAGGACACACACAGAGTGGTAGGCGGACATCTTCCAGGCCGCCCCCTCTCCAGAGGTACTTAAGCAGAAGCAGCTGTAGCTGAAGCTGAGTCTCTGGCTGGACCCTTAAAGGGATTTGAGAAACTTCAAAATGTCTCATCTACTCCATGAAATACAGCTTGTCAGTCTCTCCAAGCACTGCAATGCACAGCACCACCGCTACTGCTGCTCAATGTCAATAAAACCATGAGCGTGGAGACGC
Source organism: Regalecus glesne (assembly GCA_900302585.1). Taxonomy (NCBI): domain Eukaryota; kingdom Metazoa; phylum Chordata; class Actinopteri; order Lampriformes; family Regalecidae; genus Regalecus; species Regalecus glesne. The sequence continues at coordinate 10,132 of OMLC01027410.1, read as the reverse complement.
ACCAAACACACACATGATGTGTACAGAGTGTTAAGACTGGTGCATGAGATTGAGGGAGACAGCGAAAATATTTACTATGTGGCCAGCAGGACGCAGTGATGTGTGCTTTTCTCTGCATGCCTGTCCATTTATAGCTATCTACACGTTGGTTAAAGAGCCTTTTCATAGTCTGGGAACCAGTAATCCAAGCCTTCATTCCAATCCATATTGGAATATGAAGCTTTATTCATTTGTCACTGTACATACATACATGCAACGAGATGTGCTCTCTGCATTTAAACCCTCCTATTGTGTAGAAGTGGTGAGCAGCTGCAGTGCCCGGGGAGCAATAGGGGGTTCAGTGTTTTGCTCAAGGACACTTTGAGACACTATCTGCAGGAGCCAGGGATCAAACCACCAATGCCCCAATTACAAAAAGATGAGCTTTGCCATCCCATGAACTCAAAATAGAAACCTTGTGATGATGGCCTCATAACAATCCATGTAATCTGGGAGCACAATAATCGAGACCCAAAAGATAATTCTTATAAGGTTTATAACCGACTTGAGATTCATTAAAATCTACATGACCATTATCGAGTATTTCAAATGCAGCAGGGTAAAAATATCCGGATCACGCTTGTCTCAAACCTCCTTTTATATTGAACAGATAGTTCAATCAGAAGTTTGGTGGTTCAATCCCCGGTTCCATCAGAAAGTGTGTTGAAGTGTCCTTGATAAAGACACTGAAGCCCTGACTGCTCCCCGAGCAGTGCACAGCAGCTTGTGCTGACTGCTCCTACACAATAGGATAGGTTAAATGCAGAGAACAAATTGGACCAGCCTTGGTCATGTGGCAATAAAGCAATTATTTCATCACTTCACTTCACAACATACCACTTGACAGTGTCTCTCAAAGAGATCAAAATGGAGTGATATGAATGAGATGTTGGCTGAGTTAGTTTCTGCTCAGAGCCCTATCACTGCTAGCCAGATACAAACTGCACTTTGTTCTGCAGATCGGCACTGATGAAGTGATAGACACACACCAACTTTCCATGGTGCTGATTAGATCCTTTTCTTATGGGCTCCTTCACATTTGCTCATGAGCTTGTTTGATCAATGCCTGTTGGGAGAAATCAACAGGATGTCCAGCACTGCACATTCATGAGAAGAGAGAGATCCCCTTTATGTGCCATGATTAGTCCCCGTGTTGTGGGGATGGACACGGACTTAGATTAAAGGGGATTAAAGCTGGATACCTTTCCTGATGCCCCGCAATGGGTTCAAACCCGTGACATCTGCCTTGTCAGTTCTCTAAGCACACTGCTGAGCTACTGTAGCCCTCTCAGCACATCCATGCATACACATATTTAATTTGCCAGTTAGACATTCCAGCACTCTGTACTTTTCTCTCCTTTCATAACAATATCCCCACCCCATCCCTTCTTATCAGTCACAATGGCTTTAAGCATTCACTGAGAACACTATTAGTTATCTAGTGCTGTGTCTGTCATATCTCTCAGCAAGAGACAGAGCACCGTGGCTTTACATCTCCATGCCAGTACACAGTATACTGGCAGCTTTTACTTGTTTTAGAGGGGAAGAGGAGGTGTAAAGAGGGCATTGACCCATAATATATACATACACAAGGGGCAGCATAGCCCAAGAGGTTGGGGGGGGTCATCTAGTAAGCAGAAGATTGGTGGTTTGATCCCGGTTCCTTCAGAAAGTGTGTCAAAGTGTCCTGAAGCGCGGCAGTGAACCCCTGACTGCTTGTGACAACAGAAGAAAATTAGCCTTGGTGGCTAAATCTGGGATAATTTTACACTATAAATGTTCATTAATATGCGCTGTCCCTATAAAGTTGATTATTATTAATGTTATGGTGACAGGCATTGGTGCAAGCCCATGAATGCTGGGATGGCACCCAGTGCTTTACCTGTGCCCTGTCCATAGGGTTAGTGGTTGTGTCAGGAAGGGCATCCAATATAACATTTTGCCAACCAGTATGTGGATTGACAAGACCATACTGAAACAGTCCAGGGCCAAGTTAACAATGGCTGCCATTGGTACTGTACCTACATAGGGTACCAATGGAAACTATAAAATCCACCGTGGCAACCTCTGCAAAACAGGGAACAAGCCAAAATCATTATTAATTATTATTATTATTATTAGTAGTAGTAGCAGTAGTAGTATTAGTATTAGTATTTGTAGTAGTAGTAGTAGTAGCAGTAGTAGTAGTAGTATTAGTATTAGTAGTAGTAGTAGTAGTAGTAGTAGTAGTAGTAGTAGCAGTGGTAGTAGTAGTAGTAGTAGTAGTAGTAGTAGTAGTAGTAGTAGCAGTGGTACTAGTAGTAGTAGTAGTAGTAGCAGTGGTAGTAGTAGTAGTAGTAGCAGTAGTAGTAGTAGTAGTAGTAGTAGTAGTAGTAGTAGTAGTAGTAGTAGTAGTAGAAGTAGCAGTGGTACTAGTAGTATTTCACCTGTGGCTTTTTCTGTCTTTTTTTCCACTAGGATTTTAGTGTTGGGATTGAATCGGTATAGAGTACATAGTATGTTGTTTCAGTTGGTACGTGTGCATGTGTCCTCCAGCATTTGTGGGCGCACAGAAGTGGCGAAAATCAAGCAATCAAACATCAGGAGGTCTTGTGAGTTCCTACATCTTCACAGAATCCTGACAATATTTTCACCCCACGTGGACATGTGCAAGATTGTGAGTCTGTGTGTAAGTGTGCATCTGTGTATTAAACCTTTTTAATTGCAGTGATGAGGTGATTCTATCATGGATGCCTCAGAAAGCCCATGCAGTGCATTTAATTACAATGCTTAGACACAAGACAGCTTCTACTACAAACTCTCTCTCTCTCTCTAACACTCTTTCTTTCACTCCGTGTGTGTGTGTGTGTGTGTGTGTGTGTGTGTGTGTGTGTGTGTGTGTATTTCAAACTCACAAATCACACACCCTCTGTGCAATGGCCAGCTCTGTCTGCTGCTGATGAAGGTCAGTGAGCATTCTAAGCCCCATTAGAATAATAGGGACTGTGACGAAATGCCCAAGCGCAAGAAAAACATCATTCACACTTAACTGCCTCTCTCTCACCCTGTCACCGTGAACCCAATGCTCACTCTCCCCTCTCTTCTGGCCCTTAATTTCACAACTACAGCATACACACACAAACACACATCACATAGACACGCACATTTTTTTCAACACACGTGCATCAGCCTTGTCAGCCAACAAGGTTCTGATGAGAGTCTGTTTTCCGTGCATCATCGGAAGAGGTTTGTCCTGAAGCTCCTTTCTCTGTTGTCTAAAATTGATAGAGTGGCAGAGCTGACATCTGACATATAGCATTTATTCCACACCGCCTTTCTGACTCTGAAGATCAAGTGCAAGTTCCAAAGTGAGTAGAACTGGTGGAACAGGCCTCACAGTTTCTTAACACATCAACTACAAGAGTAACACAATGTGATTTCTTGGATGTGTTTAGTAAGCCTGACCTGCCTGCGTTCCAGATATTACAGGGGGGGGGACTGAACCCCTTCTAATTCAGGAGAGGTACAATCAATCTATCCATCGCCAACCGCTTATCCAAGTCATGTCGCGGACACATGCTGGAGCCTATCCTAGCCCCCATTGGGTGAAAGGCAGGGATTAACCCTGGAAAGGTCACCACTCCATCTCAGGGGTTGAGCACTTAGGGTTTAGTGTCTTACTTGAGGACATCTCGATATGCTTTCTACAAGGGCTGGGGATCGAACCACCAATATTCTAATTACTAGATGACTGCGCTACCTCCTGAGTTATGCTGCTCCAAGATGGAATAGAATTCTTTTATAGGGACAGTGCATACTGATGGAACATATAGAATGTAAATATGCAAGCTTCAGCCAACAGGCTACTTTTCATCTGTTGTCCCAATCAGGGATATTACATTTTTTATGACATCTACGTATGATGGTCTGCTAGCAAGTGTGTGTGTACCCACATTGAGGCAATTGAATGAGCAATTACGAGATGAGAGAGCCCATAAGAGACAGACAGTGAGGGATAGATATGAGGAATGGTGGGATATGCTTAGTTGAGTTACATAAAGGTCATGTAAAACACCAAACCTTGAATCAGCCAGTGCATCTTCCCTGTGTGTGTACTCCTGCAGCCATCTTCCAATCTCTCTCTCTCTCTCTCTCTCTCCTCGATCATCTGCCTATCCAGTTTCACCCACATCTCCGTTTCCCTCGTCTGTTCCCCCTGGCCCTCTCCTCTCTGAGTCCCTTCTTCAATCACGGTCTTCCTCTCTTCTCCTCCTTTCGACCTGCTGACATTGAAAAAGTACACGAGTAGAGTAATGGTTTGGAGTTGGGTATGTGTATGAGTGTTGGGTGCTGTTGTTGGCACCCCGCAGGGGAGCACATAAACGCACTCACACACACACGCACAGGCACGCACACACGTGTACGCTGCTCCATGGTTTAATTGGTCCAGATTGGCTGCTGAATCACTCCCTGGGCAGTGATGTGCATTGTAGCATGTGCAATATTGACACACAAATACACTTAAACACACACGATGCATACACAAACATAGTTAATAGCTTTGTCTTAATAAGCATTCTTCTTTCTCCCCGATCTCTCCCGCCTTCCTCTTTCCTCTCTTCCCATGAAACATAAAGCAGTCTCATGTGAGGCGGCGCTAAACAGTTTCCATGGTAGCCAGACTAATAAGGCTCCCTCCACTATACCGTCTCTATATTTGGGGGGGCAGCCCGATTGGAGCATTTCAGATTTTGCATTATTGATAACATTAAGCGATTGGCGGTGCCTGATGGTGGCGCCCGTCTCTGATTTTGGAACTTGTTTGGCCATCAAGCTTCTAAAATTCGTAAATCTAGATCGGAGGTTGATGCAGCTTCATGAGGCAGAAACTTGTAGAACAATCCATCACCTCTCACTGCTCTTGGACACAGCTGGCACTTCACATGTAAAGCCTTATTCCTCACATCTGTTCATAACAACACCCTGTTAGAGAAATAAATAGCATATTATATAATATATATTACATTAGATTACATGTAATATATATGTATAGGTCTAATATATATATATATATATATATATATGTATATGGCATCGCTCAGTGGGTAGAGCGTTTGTCTGGCAATCAGAAGGTTGCAGGATCGATCCCCAGTCCTGCATATAGCATGCCCAGGTGTCCTTGAGAAAGACACTTAACCCCTAACTGCTCCCCGAGCACCATATATTGGCAGCTCACTTCTCCTATAAAATAGGTTGGGTCAAAAATTGGGTCAAATTTCCCCTTGCAGGACTGATAAGGGAATCTTTTTGTAATAAAAAAAAAAATATATATATATATGTAGATATGTGTGTGTGTGTGTGTGTGTGTGTGTGTGTGTGTTAAAAGTAACTTTATTCCATACGTCTATCCATCATCAACTGCTCAATTGAAGTCCGGTCAGAGTCATACCTAAGTCTATCATAGCACTGAATGAGCAAAGGGTAAGGAGATACCCTGGACAGGTTGAATTCCATCACAATCCTTGAGAAGTGGGGGTTACAATATCTTACTCAAGGATATTTTGACACATTTTCTGCAGTGGTTGAAAATCAAATTACCAATCTTCCAATTACTAGACGACCGCCCTACCTTCTAAGCTATGAGAGTGCCATTTTTGCATGTCATGATTAGTCCCCACATCGTGGGGTGGACACGGATTTAGAGGGAGCATGGAGGATTAAGGCCGGATACCCTTCCTGACACCCCATGGTGAGTTTAAACCCATAACATCTGGCTCGTCAGTCTCCGAAGCGCATGCTCTACCACTGAGCTACCACGTCCTTTATAAGCCACCTTTATATTTTTAATTGCAAAACTTTAGTGCCATTAGCTGACACATTTATGCACCCCTTATGTGTGTGGGTGTGTGTGTCTCAAAGGGTGGAGGTAGGTCAAGACATCTACTCTATCCTTGTCTTCCTCATCAGCTTATTTTTACTCCTGTCATTGTGGCTGAAAAAAAAGGCTTCATCTTCCGTCTGTAACAAATGACATCTCATCCCTGTGGTGCATCATTCTAAACGTGTTTTTTTACACACACACACACACACACACACACACACAAACACACGCGCGCGCACGCATGCACGCACGCACGCACGCACACACACACACACACTTGCTCCCGACACAGCATCCCATTGGGAGTACACCACAGATTCAGTTGGCTCTTGTTTAATGCTGACCCTGCGGAACACACTTCAGCCTCTCCAGCGACCCCACACCAAAGGCACTAAGGAGAAAGGGTCCTACTTCCCATTCGCCAAACCTCCAAACAGACCATGTGTGAGCTTGATAAACAATAATCTGTCTCTTAGAACCTCTGCAACGTGGGCGCCCATTTTCAGCCACATCTGTCAGCTAGCCTGTCAGCAGGGGTGAAGGCCCAAGATCTACATGTGTATGTATAGGTCTATGCATTAGTGTGTGTGTGTGTGTGTGCGTCTTTGTGTGCGTGTGCATGTGTGTGTGCATGCGCCGAATCAGGGTTTTTTCTTCCTTCTTCACCTCTCCAAAGCACTGTGAATCCAGTCTCCATGGAAACAAGGGGGGAGAACAGGAGGGAAAGATGTTGACTTCGTGACACCTTCTGTCCAGCGGGACACCAACCGTCGGCAACTCTGTGCCTATAAGTAGATACACACACACACACACACAAGTGTGTGTGTGTGTGTATTTACTTATGTCTGTGTCTATGTTGTTATTTACAATGGTACGTTTTATGCGTCACGATTAGTCCCCATATTGTTGGGGTGGACACAGACTCAGATGGAATTTGGGGAATTAAGGCCGGATGACCTGCCTGAGGCCCCACAGTGGTTTCAGCCCTGTGGCATCTGACTCGTCAATTCCTGAAGCGCTTGCTCTTTCACTGAGCCACTACGGCCTCTATGTTATGTTATTAATCAAGTCAAGTCAAACAAATTTTATTTCTTTGTCCCACTATCACAGTTTTTCCTTAGTGAGTTTACAGTATATAATAATAACAGCAATAAAAATAATAATAATAATCTCCTTTATAGGGACAGCGTATATTAATGAATGTTTAAAATGTAAGTATACCAGATTTAGCCACCAGGTTAATTCTCGTCGCAAGCAATTGGGGTTTCAGTGTTCTGCTCAAGCACGCTTCTTACATGCTTTCTATGGGAACTAGGAATCAAACCAGCATTCTTCTGAATATTAAACAATCACCCTACCCTTGAGCTATGCCATCTCCAATTTTTGGCCCTCAATATTTGTGTATTAGTGTTTTTTTTTACATGTGTGTGTTAGGAGGAGGTCTGGTGAGCAATCCTTCAGGTTTACAAGTGAAACTGTTTTGTGCAACACAAGTGCTGACAGCAGGGACGAGTTGCTCAGTGTGAAAGTTTGATTTGGAATGCAGACAATTCCAAGTTCGCATGTAAAAATAAATTCAGCAATGTTATCTCAAATTAGCTGATGTAATTTTGGATCTATGCATCTAGGTGTGTGTGTGTTTGTGTGTGTGTGTGTGTGTGCGTGTGCTTGTTTGTGTGTGTTGACCTTGACAGCAGCCTTCTGATCCGCTGCCAAGGCTGAGAGACTCCATGTCCAATAGCAGGTCCTGTGTGCCTGTGGCTGGACAAAATATAGATCAGGTCTTTCCGCATTCACAAGGATTGATATATTCGAACCCATATTAAATATATGAATAGTAGCTCAGTGGTGAACCCATTTCAGGATTGATGAGCCAAATGTTGTGGGGTCGAACCCCCCGCAGTGAGTCAGGAAGGGCATCCGACATCAATCCCCAAGCTCCATCTAAGTCTGTGTCCACCTCCACAACGTGGAGACTAATCATGACATTTAAAAATGGACCTCTCTCGGTCTGTCTATAATTCAATGTGGAATTTTTCATTCACTTATACCCGTGAGCAGAGACCATTCATATTGAAATCTCATATAAGATGATACTGCAAGTGATGGATTTACCAACACTGAATCAGCACTTTCCTGTGATGTAAAGGGGCGGCATAGCTCAGGAGGTAAGGCAGTCGTCTAACAGTCGGAAGATTTGTGGTTCAATCCATGATTCCTTCCGAAAGTGTGTGAAGCTACCTTGAGCAAGATCTTTAACTCCAAACTACTCAGGACGACAGAAGATAATTATTTTGGTGGCATATTCTGGCGTATTTACATTTGACTACATGTTCATTAATATGCCCTGTCTCTGCATAGAAGAAACTTCAGTAGTTGAGAACAGTTTGGGAACGGACAAACCAGATTGTGCAGGTTTGAGCCCATTCTGGGGTGTCAGAAAGGGCATCGAGCTTTAATCCTTCATGCTCCCTCTAAGTCCATGCCCACCCCCACAACATGGGGATTAATGGTCACATGTAAAAATGGACCTGTCTTTCTACATTCATTCCCCAGTGGGATATTCTTCTCTACTCACAGCAATGAAGTGATGGACTGGGGAGGCATTACCATTACGAGCTCACTTCCAATATCGATGATCCATAATTTGCTCTCCTCAACTTCACACCTTTCACCATTCAAACCGCTGATAGGAGAGGGAACCCTGTGGCTGTATAGAATGGACAGAATTGGGGAAGGGGAAAAACGGAGAGAATCGGAAATTAAATTTTAGTGAGTGACTTGAAAATGAGTGACTGAAATAAAATCTAAGGAGGAAAAGAATGAAAACAGAATCACAAAAAAGAGGTGAATTAGTTCCACTGGATCAGAAGTTATGATCCAGTTGAACGGATTCACCTCTTTTCATCAAGACAAATGAAGACGGAAATAAGTTAAAGTCATCACCCCTGGACCCACTGCACTCAGTGAAGCTGTGGTCTCTGCATCCCTGCCAGCCACACCCCAGCGTTGCCATGGATATTTAGCCTTGTCAGTACAGCTATGTATGTGTGTGTGTGTGTGTGTGTGTGTGTGTGTGTGTGTGTGTGTGTATGCATTC